>CAKAOJ020000075.1:2602500-2665392 GCA_916701645.2 Sebastolobus alascanus | reverse complement strand
GTAAGTAGTTGAAAAATTGTCATGAAAAAAAAAAAATCATAGTACATATGTCCAAAAGTTGTGATCGAAAAAAAAAAGTCATAGTATAGTGTCGAAATTTTTTTGTCGTATAGTTGCGAAATTTTAAAATGAAAAAAAAAAGTCATAGTATAGTATGTCGAAATTTTTCAAAAAAAAGTCATAGTATAGTATGTCGAAATTTCTTTAAAAAAAGTCATAGTATAGTATGTCGAAATTTTTTCCAAAAAAAGTCATAGTATAGTATGTCGAATTTTTTTGCGAAAAAAAAGTCATAGTATAGTATGTCGAAAAAAAGTCATAGTATAGTATGTCGAAATTTTTTGCAAAAAAAGTCATAGCATAGTTTGTCGAAATTTTTTGCAAAAAAAGTCATAGTATAGTATGTCGACAAATTTCATAAAAAAAAAGGCATAGTATATTATGTCGAAATTTTTTGCGAAAAAAAGTCATAGTATAGTATGTCGAACAAAAGTCAGTATAGTATGTCGAAATTTTTTGCATAAAAAAGTCATAGTATTGTTTGTCGAAATTTTTTCCGAAAAAAAGTCATAGTATAGTATGACGACATTTTTTGCAAAAAAAGTCATACTATAGTATGTCAATTTTTTGCGAAAAAAAGTCATAGTATAGTATGTCGAAATTTTTTCCGAAAAAAAAGTCATACTATAGTATGTCGAAATTTTTTCAAAAAAAGTCATAGTATAGTATGTCGAAATTTTTAGAAAAAAAGTCATAGTATAGTATGTCGAAATTTTTTCCAAAAAAAGTCATAGTATAGTATGTCGAAATTTTTACGAAAAAAAGTCATAGTATAGTATGTCGAAATCTTTTCCGAAAAAAAGTCATAGTATAGTATGTCGAAATTTTTTAGAAAAAAAGTCATACTATAGTATGTCGAAATTTTTTGCGAAAAAAAGTCATACTTTAGTATGTCGAAATTTTTTGCAAAAAAAGTCATAGTATAGTATGTCGAAATTTTTTGCGAAAAAAAGTCATAGTATAGTATGTCGAAATTTTTTCGAAAAAAAAGTCATAGTATAGTATGTCGAAATTTTTAGAAAAAAAAAGTCATAGTATAGTATGTCTAAATTTTTTCGAAAAAAAGTAATAGTATAGTATGTCGAAATTTTTTGCGAAAAAAAGTCATAGTATAGTATGTCGAAATTTTTTCGAAAAAAAGTCATAGTATAGTATGTCGAAATTTTTTCGAAAAAAAGTCATAGTATAGTATGTCGAAATTTTTTGCGAAAAAAAAGTCATAGTATAGTATGTCGAAATTTTTAAAGAAAAAAAGTCATAGTATAGTATGTCGAAATTTTTAAAAAAAAAAAGTCATTGTATAGTATGTCAAAATTTTTTGTGGAAATAAGTCATAGTATAGTATGTTGAAATTTAAAAAAAAAAAAGTCATAGTTTAGTATGTCAATTTTTTGCGGAAAAAAGCCATAGTATAGTATGTCGAAATTCTTTCCCAAGAAAGTCATAGTATAGTATGTCGAAATTTTTTGCGAAAAAAAGTCATATTATAGTATGTCGAAATTTTTAAAAAAAAAGTCATAGTATAGTATGTCGAAATTTTTTTTTAAAAAAAGTAATAATATAGTATGTCGAAATTTTTTGCGAAAAAAAGTCATAGTATAGTATGTCGAAATTTTTTGCGAAGAAAAGTCATAGTATAGTATGTCGAAATTTTTTCGAAAAAAGTCATAGTATACTTTGTCGAAATTTTTAGCGAAAAAAAGTCATAGTATAGTATGTCGAAATTTTTTCCCAAAAAAAGTCATAGTATAGTATGTCGAAATTTTTAGCGAAAAAAAGTCATAGTATAGTATGTCGAAATTTTTTCCAAAAAAAAGTCATAGTATAGTATGTCGAAATTTTTTCCAAAAAAAAGTCATAGTATAGTATGTCGAAGTTTTTTGAAAAAAAAATCATAGTACAGTATGTCGAAATTTTTTGAAAAAAAAAGTCATAGTATAGTATGTCAAAATTTTTTGCGGAAATAAGTCATAGTATAGTATGTTGAAATTTTTTGAGAAAAAAAAGTCATAGTATCGTATGTCGAAATTTTTAGCGAAAAAAAGCCATAGTATAGTATGTCTAAATTGTTTCCCAAAAAAAGTCATAGTATAGTATGTCGAAATTTAAAAAAAAAAAAAGTCATAGTATAGTATGTCGAAATTTTTTTTAAAAAAAAGGAATAATATAGTATGTCGAAATTTAAAAAAAAAAAAAGTCATAGTATAGTATGTCGAAATTTTTTGCGAAAAAGTCATAGTATAGTATGTCGAAATTTTTTCCAAGAAAAAGTCATAGTATAGTATGTCGAAATTTTTAGCGAAAAAAAGTCATATTATAGTATGTCGAAATTGTTTCCCAAAAAAAGTCATAGTATAGTATGTCGAAATTTAAAAAAAAAAAAAGTCATAGTATAGTATGTCGAAATTTTTTTTAAAAAAAAGTCATAGTATAGTATGTCGAAATTTTTTCAAAAAAAAGTCATAGTATAGTATGTCGAAATTTTTTTCAAAAAAAGTCATAGTATAGTATGTCGAAATTTTTAAAAAAAAAAGTCATAGTATAGTATGTCGAAATTTTTTCAAAAAAAAGTCATAGTATAGTATGTCGAAATTTTTTCGAAAAAAAAGTCATAGTATAGTATGTCGAAATTTTTGAAAAAAAAAAGTCATAGTATAGTATGTCGAAATTTTTTCCAAAAAAAAGTCATAGTATAGTATGTCGAAATTTTTTCCAAAAAAAAGTCATAGTATAGTATGTCGAAATTTTTGAAAAAAAAAAGTCATAGTATAGTATGTCGAAATTTTTTCGAAAAAAAAGTCATAGTATAGTATGTCGAAATTTTTTCGAAAAAAAGTCATAGTATAGTATGTCGAAATTTTTTCGAAAAAAAAGTCATAGTATAGTATGTCGAAATTTTTTGCAAAAAAAAGTCATAGTATAGTATGTCGAAATTTTTTCGAAAAAAAGTCATAGTATAGTATGTCGAAATTTTTTGCGAAAAAAAGTCATAGTATAGTATGTCGAAATTTTTTCGAAAAAAAGTCATAGTATAGTATGTCGAAATTTTTTGCGAAAAAAAGTCATAGTATAGTATGTCGAAATTTTTTCGAAAAAAAAGGAATAGTATAGTATGTCGAAATTTTTAGCGAAAAAAAGTCATAGTATAGTATGTCGAAATTTTTTCGAAAAAAAAGTCATAGTATAGTATGTCGAAATTTTTAGCGAAAAAAAGTCATAGTATAGTATGTCGAAATTTTTTCCAAAAAAAAGTCATAGTATAGTATGTCGAAATTTTTTGAAAAAAAAAGTCATAGTATAGTATGTCAATTTTTTGCGGAAATAAGTCATAGTATAGTATGTTGAAATTTTTTGAGAAAAAAAAGTCATAGTTTAGTATGTCAATTTTTTGCGAAAAAAAGTCATAGTATAGTATGTCGAAATTTTTTCGAAAAAAAAGTCATAGTATAGTATGTCGAAATTTTTAGCGAAAAAAAGTCATAGTATAGTATGTCGAAATTTTTTCCACAAAAAAGTCATAGTATAGTATGTCGAAATTTTTAGCGAAAAAAAGTCATAGTATAGTATGTCGAAATTTTTTCCAAAAAAAAGTCATAGTATAGTATGTCGAAATTTTTTCCAAAAAAAAGTCATAGTATAGTATGTCGAAATTTTTTCCAAAAAAAAGTCATAGTATAGTATGTCGAAATTTTTTCCAAAAAAAGTCATAGTATAGTATGTCGAAATTTTTTCCAAAAAAAAGTCATAGTATAGTATGTCGAAATTTTTTCCAAAAAAAAGTCATAGTATAGTATGTCGAAATTTTTTCCAAAAAAAGTCATAGTATAGTATGTCGAAATTTTTTCCAAAAAAAAGTCATAGTATAGTATGTCGAAATTTTTTGAAAAAAAATCATAGTACAGTATGTCGAAATTTTTTGAAAAAAAGTCATAGTATAGTATGTCAAAATTTTTTGCGGAAATAAGTCATAGTATAGTATGTTGAAATTTTTTGAGAAAAAAAAGTCATAGTATCGTATGTCGAAATTTTTAAAAAAAAAAAGTCATAGTATAGTATGTTGAAATTTTTTTTTAAAAAAAGTAATAATATAGTATGTCGAAATTTTTTGCGAAAAAAAGTCATAGTATAGTATGTCGAAATTTTTAGCGAAAAAAAGTCATAGTATAGTATGTCGAAATTTTTTCCCAAAAAAAGTCATAGTATAGTATGTCGCAATTTTTAGCGAAAAAAAGTCATAGTATAGTATGTCGAATTTTTTTCCAAAAAAGAGTAATAGTATAGTATGTCGAAATTTTTTCCAAAAAAAAGTCATAGTATAGTATGTCGAAATTTTTTCCAAAAAAAGTCATAGTATAGTATGTCGAAATTTTTTGAAAAAAAAATCATAGTACAGTATGTCGAAATTTTTTGAAAAAAAAAGTCATAGTATAGTATGTCAAATTTTTTTGCGGAAATAAGTCTTAGTATAGTATTTTGAAATTTTTTGAGAAAAAAAAGTCATAGTATCGTATGTCGAAATTTTTAGCGGAAAAAAGCCATAGTATAGTATGTCGAAATTGTTTCCCAAAAAAAGTCATAGTATAGTATGTCGAAATTTTTAGCGAAAAAAAGTCATAGTATAGTATGTCGAAATTTTTTCCCAAAAAAAGTCATAGTATAGTATGTCGAAATTTTTGCGATAAAAAGTCAGTATAGTATGTCGAAATTTAAAAAAAAAAAAAGTCATAGTACAGTATGTCGAAATTTTTTTTAAAAAAAAGTAATAATATAGTATGTCGAAATTTTTGAAAAAAAAAAGTCATAATATAGTATTTCGAAATTTTTTCCAAAAAAAAGTCATGGTATAGTATGTCGAAATTTTTTCCAAAAAAAAGTCATAGTATAGTATGTCGAAAAATGTTATGGAAAAAAGGCATAGAATAGTATGTCGAAAAAATTTATGAAAAAAAGTCATAGTATAGTATGTGGAAAAATGTTATGAAAAAAAGTCATAGTACAGTATGTCGAAAAAATGTATGAAAAAAAAACCATAGTATACTATGTCCAAAAATTTGATGAAAAAAAGTCATAGTATAGTATGTCGATAAATTTCACGAAAAAAAGTCATAGTATAGTATGTCGAAAAATTTAATGAAAAAAAAGTCATAGTATAGTATGTCGAAATTTTTTGAAAAAAAAGTCATAGTATAGTATGTCGAAATTTTTTTGAAAAAAAAAGTCATAGTATAGTATGTCGAAATCTTTTCAGAAAAAAAGTCATAGTATAGTATGTCGAATTTTTTTCCCAAAAATAGTCATAGTATAGTATGTCGAAAAAATGTATGAAAAAAAGTCATAGTATAGTATGTCAATTTTTAGTGAAAAAAAGTCATAGTATAGTATGTCGAAATTTTTAGCGAAAAAAAGTCATAGTATAGTATGTCGAAATTTTTTCCAAAAAAAAGTCATAGTATATTATGTCGAAATTTTTTCCAAAAAAAAATCATAGTATAGTATGTCGAAAAATTTCATCAAAAAAAGTCATACTATAGTATGTTTAAAAATCTCATCTCATCTCATCTTCAACCGCTTATCCCGTTAGGGGTCGCGGGGGGGGGGCTGGAGCCGATCCCAGCCGACATTGGGCGAAGGCGGGGGACACCCTGGACAGGTCGCCAGTCTATCACAGGGCTGACACATAGAGACAGACAACCATGCACTCTCACATACACACCTACGGGCAATTTAGAGTCAACAATTAACCTAACCTGCATGTCTTTGGACTGTGGGAGGAAACCGGAGTACCCGGAGAAAACCCACGCTGACACGGGGAGAACATGCAAACTCCACACAGAAGGGCCCCAAGCCGGATTCGAACCTGCGACACTCTAGCTGTGAGGCGACAGCGCTAACCACTGCACCACCGTGCAGCCATGTTTAAAAATGTCATCACAAAAAGTCATGGTATAGTATGTCGTAAAATTTTAAGAAAAAGTCATAGTATAGTATGTCGAAAAATGTATGAAAAAAAGTCATAGTATAGTATATCGAAAAATATATATGAAAAAAAGTCATAGTATAGTATGTCGAAAAAATGTATGAAAAAAAGTCATAGTATAGTATGTGGAAAAATGTTATGAAAAAAAGTCATAGTACAGTATGTTGAAAAAATGTATGAAAAAAAAATCATAGTACACTATGTCCAAAAGTTTGATGAAAAAAAGTCATAGTATAGTATGTCGAAAAATTTCATGAAAAAAAGTCATAGTATAGTGTGTCGAAAGATTTTATGAAAAAAAGTCATAGTATAGTATGTCGAAAAATTTTATGAAAAAAAGTCATAGTATAGTATGTCGATAAATTTCACGAAAAAAAGTCATAGTATAGTATGTCGAAAAATTTTATGAAAAAAAGTCATAGTATAGTATGTCGATAAATTTCACGAAAAAAAGTCATAGTATAGTATGTTGAAAAATTTCATGAAAAAAAGTCATAGTATAGTATGTCAAAATTTTTTGAAAAAAAAGTCATAGTATAGTATGTCGAAATTTTTTGAAAAAAAAGGTCATAGTATAGTATGCCGAAATTTTTTCCCAAAAAAAGTCATAGTATAGTATGTCGAAATTTTTTGAAAAAAAAAGTCATAGTATAGTATGTCGAAATTTTTTGAAAAAAAAAGTCATAGTATAGTATGTCGAAATCTTTTGAGAAAAAAAGTCAAAGTATAGTATGTCGAAATTTTTTCCCAAAAAAAGTCATAGTATAGTATGTCGAAATTTTTTTTTAAAAAAAGTAATAATATAGTATGTCGAAATTTTTGAAAAAAAAAAGTCATGATATAGTATGTCGAAAAAATGTATGAAAAAAAGTCATAGTATAGTATGTCAATTTTTAGTGAAAAAAAGTCATAGTATATTATGTCGAAATTTTTAGCGAAAAAAAGTCATAGTATAGTATGTCGAAATTTTTTCCAAAAAAAAGTCATAGTATAGTATATCGAAAATTTTTCCAAAAAAAGTATAGCTATAGTATGTCGAAAAATATCATCACAAAAAGTCATACTATAGTATGTCTTAAAATTTCATCACAAAAAGTCATAGGTATAGTATGTCATAAAAGTTTCACGAAAAAAAGTCATAGTATAGTATGTCGAAAAAGTTTGCATGAAAAAAGTCATAGTATAGTATGTCGAAAAATTTATGAAAAAGTCATAGTACAGTATGCTGAAAAATTTCATGAGAAAAAGTCATAGTATAGTATGTCGAAAGATTTCATGAAAAAAAGTCATAGTATAGTGTGTCGAAAGATTTTATGAAAAAAAGTCATAGTATAGTATGTCGATAAATTTTCACGAAAAAAAGTCATAGTATAGTATGTCGATAAATTTCACGAAAAAAAGTCATAGTATAGTATGTCGAAAAATTTTATGAAAAAAAGTCATAGTATAGTATGTCGAAATTTTTTGAAAAAAAAGGTCATAGTATAGTATGCCGAAATTTTTAGCGAAAAAAAGTCATAGTATAGTATGTCGAAATTTTTAGCGAAAAAAAGTCATAGTATAGTATGTCGAAATTTTAAAAAAAAAAAAGTCATAGTATAGTATGTCGAAATTTTTTTTTAAAAAAAGTCATAGTATAGTATGTCGAAATTTTTAGAGAAAAAAAGTCATAATATAGTATGTCGAAAAATTTTATGAAAAAAAGTCATAGTATAGTATGTCGATAAATTTCACGAAAAAGTCATAGTATAGTATGTTGAAAAATTTCATGAAAAAAAGTCATAGTATAGTATGTCGAAATTTTTTGAAAAAAAAGTCATAGTATAGTATGTCGAAATTTTTTGAAAAAAAAGGTCATAGTATAGTATGTCGAAATCTTTTGAGAAAAAAAGTCATAGTATAGTATGCCGAAATTTTTTCCCAAAAAAAGTCATAGTATAGTATGTCGAAATTTTTTGAAAAAAAGTCATAGTATAGTATGTCGAAATTTTTTGAAAAGATAAGTCATAGTATAGTATGTCGAAATCTTTTGGGAAAAAAAGTAATAGTATAGTATGTCGAAATTTTTTGCGAAAAAAAGTCATAGTATAGTGTGTCGAAATTTTTTCGAAAAAAAAGTCATAGTATAGTATGTCGAAATATTTTGCGTAAAAAAGTCATAGTATAGTATGTCGAATTTTTTTGAGAAAAAAAGTCATAGTATAGTATGTTGAAATTTTTTGCGAAAAAAGTCATAGTATAGCATGTCGAAATTTTTTCCCAAAAAAAGTCATAGTATAGTATGTCGAAATTTTTAGCGAAAAAAAGTCATAGTATAGTATGTCGAAATTCTCTCCCAAAAAAAGTCATAGTATAGTATGTCGAAATTTTTTCCAAAAAAAAGTCATAGTATAGTATGTCGAAATTTTTAAAAAAAAAAGTCATAGTATAGTATGTCGAAATTTTTTTTAAAAAAAGTCATAGTATAGTATGTCGAAATTTTTTCCAAAAAAAAGTCATAGTATAGTATGTCGAAATTTTTAGCGAAAAAAAGTCATAGTATAGTATGTCGAAATTTTTAGCGAAAAAAAGTCATAGTATAGTATGTCGAAATTTTTAGCGAAAAAAAGTCATAGTATAGTATGTCGAAATTTTTTCCCAAAAAAAGTCATAGTATAGTATGTCGAAATTTTTAGCGAAAAAAAGTCATAGTATAGTATGTCGAAATTTTTAGAGAAAAAAAGTCATAGTATAGTATGTCGAAATTTTATGAAAAAAAGTCATAGTATAGTATGTCGAAATTTTTCACGAAAAAAGTCATAGTATAGTATGTCGAAATTTTTCATGAAAAAAAGTCATAGTATAGTATGTCGAAATTTTTTGAAAAAAAAGTCATAGTATAGTATGTCGAAATTTTTGTAAAAAAAGTCATAGTATAGTATGTCGAAATTTTTTCCAAAAAAAAGTCATAGTATAGTATGTCGAAATTTTTTCCAAAAAAAAGTCATGGTATAGTATGTCGAAATTTTTTGAAAAAAAAAGTCATAGTATAGTATGTTGACATTTTTTGGAAAAAAAGTCATAGTATAGTATGTCGATATTTTTTGGAAAAAAAAGTCATAGTATAGTATGTCGAAATTTTTTGCGAAAAAAAGTCATAGTATAGTATGTCGAATTTTTTTCGAAAAAAAAGTCATAGTATAGTATGTCGAAATTTTTTGCGAAAAAAAGTCATAGTATAGTATGTCGAAATTTTTTGAGAAAAAAAGTCATAGTATAGTATGTCGAAATTTTTTGCGAAAAAAATTCATAGTATAGTATGTCGAAATTTTTTCCAAAAAAAGTCATAGTATAGTATGTCGAAATTTTTAGCGAAAAAAAGTCATAGTATAGTATGTCGAAATTTTTTCCAAAAAAAGTCATAGTATAGTATGTCGAAATTTTTTCAAAAAAAAGTCATAGTATAGTATGTCGAAATTTTTTAAAAAAAAAGTCATAGTATATTATGTCGAAATTTTTTTAAAAAAAGTCATAGTATAGTATGTCGAAATTTTTCCAAAAAAAAGTCATAGTATAGTATGTCGAAATTTTTAGCGAAAAAAAGTCATAGTATAGTATGTCGAAATTTTTTCCAAAAAAAAGTCATAGTATAGTATGTCGAAATTTTTTCGAAAAAAAGTCATAGTATAGTATGTCGAAATTTTTTCCAAAAAAGTCATAGTATAGTATGTCGAAATTTTTTCCAAAAAAAAGTCATAGTATAGTATGTCGAAATTTTTTCCAAAAAAAAGTCATAGTATAGTATGTCGAAATTTTTGGCAAAAAAAAGTCATAGTATAGTATGTCGAAATTTTTTCCAAAAAAAAGTCATAGTATAGTATGTCGAAATTTTTTGCGAAAAAAAGTCATAGTATAGTATGTCGAAATTTTTTGCAAAAAAAAGTCATAGTATAGTATGTCGAAATTTTTTGCGAAAAAAAGTCATAGTATAGTATGTCGAAATTTTTTGCGAAAAAAAGTCATAGTATAGTATGTCGAAATTTTTTGCGAAAAAAAAGTCATAGTATAGTATGTCGAAATTTTTTGAAAAAAAGTCATAGTATAGTATGTCGAAATTTTTAGCAAAAAAAAGTCATAGTATAGTATGTCGAAATTTTTTGCGAAAAAAAGTCATAGTATAGTATGTCGAAATTTTTAGAAAAAAAAGTCATAGTATAGTATGTCGAAATTTTTTTTAAAAAAAAGTCATAGTATAGTATGTCTAAATTTTTTGCGAAAAAAAGTCATAGTATAGTATGTCGAAATTTTTTGCGAAAAAAAGTCATAGTATAGTATGTCGAAATTTTTTCCAAAAAAAAGTCATAGTATAGTATGTCGAAATTTTTTCCAAAAAAAAGTCATAGTATAGTATGTCGAAATTTTTTCCAAAAAAAAGTCATAGTATAGTATGTCGAAATTTTTTCCAAAAAAAGTCATAGTATAGTATGTCGAAATTTTTTGAAAAAAAAGTCATAGTATAGTATGTCGAAATTTTTTGAAAAAAAAGTCATAGTATAGTATGTCGAAATTTTTTGCGAAAAAAAGTCATAGTATAGCATGTCGAAATTTTTGGTAAAAAAAAGTCATAGTATAGTATGTCGAAATTTTTTCAAAAAAAAGTCATAGTATAGTATGTCGAAATTTTTTCCAAAAAAAGTCATAGTATAGTATGTCGAAATTTAAAAAAAAAAAAGTCATAGTATAGTATGTCGAAATTTTTTTTTAAAAAAAGGAATAATATAGTATGTCGAAATTTAAAAAAAAAAAAGTCATAGTATAGTATGTCGAAATTTTTTGCGAAAAAGTCATAGTATAGTATGTCGAAATTTTTTCCAAAAAAAAGTCATAGTATAGTATGTCGAAATTTTTAGCGAAAAAAAGTCATATTATAGTATGTCGAAATTTTTTCCCAAAAAAAGTCATAGTATAGTATGTCGAAATTTTTTGCGATAAAAACTCAGTATAGTAGGTCGAAATTTAAAAAAAAAAAAAGTCATAGTATAGTATGTCGAAATTTTTTTTTAAAAAAAGTAATAATATAGTATGTCGAAATTTTTGAAAAAAAAAGTCATAGTATAGTATGTCGAAATTTTTTCCAAAAAAAAGTCATAGTATAGTATGTCGAAAAATGTTATGAAAAAAAGTCATAGTATAGTATGTCGAAAAAAAAATTATGAAAAAAAGTCATAGTACAGTATGTCGAAAAAATGTATGAAAAAAAATCATAGTATACTATGTCCAAAAATTTGATGAAAAAAAGTCATAGTATAGTATGACGAGAAAAATTTCATGAAAAAGTCATAGTACAGTATGTTGAAAAATTTTATGAAAAAAAGTCATAGTATAGTATGTCGAAAAATTTTATGAAAAAAAGTCATAGTATAGTATGTCGATAAATTTCACGAAAAAAAGTCACAGTATAGTATGTCGAAAAATTTAATGAAAAAAAGTCATAGTATAGTATGTCGAAATGTTTTGAAAAAAAAGTCATAGTATAGTATGTCGAAATTTTTTGAAAAAGAAAGTCATAGTATAGTATGTCGAAATCTTTTGAGAAAAAAAGTCATAGTATAGTATGTCGAAATTTTTTCCAAAAAAAAGTCATAGTATAGTATGTCCAAATTTTTTCCAAAAAAAAGTCATAGTATAGTATGTCGAAAAATTTCATCAAAAAAAGACATCCTATAGTATGTTTAAAAATGTCATCACAAAAAGTCATGGTATAGTATGTCGTAAAATTTTATGAAAAAGTCATAGTATAGTATGTCGAAAAATTTATGAAAAAAAGTCATAGTATAGTATGTCGAAAAAAATTTATGAAAAAAGTCATAGTAAAGTATGTCGAAAAATGTTATGAAAAAAAGTCATAGTATAGTATGTCGAAAAATGTTATGAAAAAAAGTCATAGTATAGTATGTCGAAAAAATGTATGAAAAAAAGTCATAGTATAGTATGTGGAAAAATGTTATGAAAAAAAATCATAGTACAGTATGTCGAAAAAATGTATGAAAAAAAAATCATAGTATACTATGTCCAAAAATTTGATGAAAAAAAGTCATAGTATAGTATGTCGAAAAATTTCATGAAAAAGTCATAGTACAGTATGTTGAAAAATTTTATGAAAAAAATTCATAGTATAGTATATGGAAAAATTTCATGAAAAAAAGTCATAGTATAGTGTGTCGAAAGATTTTATGAAAAAAGTCATAGTATAGTATGTCGAAATTTTTTGAAAAAAAAGTCATAGTATAGTATGTCGAAATTTTTTGAAAAAAAGGTCATAGTATAGTATGTCGAAATCTTTTGAGAAAAAAAGTCATAGTATAGTATGCTGAAATTTTTTCCCAAAAAAAGTCATAGTATAGTATGTCGAAATTTTTTGAAAAAAAGGTCATAGTATAGTATGTCGAAATCTTTTGAGAAAAAAAGTCATAGTATAGTATGCTGAAATTTCTTCCCAAAAATAGTCATAGTATAGTATGTCGAAATTTTTTGAAAAAAAAGTCATAGTATAGTATGTGGAAATTTTTTGAAAAAAAAAGTCATAGTATAGTATGTCGAAATCTTTTGAGAAAAAAAGTCATAGTATAGTATGTCGAAATTTTTACCCAAAAAAAGTCATAGTATAGTATGTCGAAATTTTTTGCGAAAAAAATTCATAGTACAGTATGTCGATATTTTTTGTGAAAAAAAAGTCATAGTATAGTATGTCGAAATTTTTTCCCAAAAAGTCATAGTATAGTATGTCGAAATTTTTAGCGAAAAAAAGTCATAGTATAGTATGTCGAAATTCTTTCCCAAAAAAAGTCATAGTATAGTATGTCGAAAAATGTTATGAAAAAAAGTCATAGTATAGTATGTCGAAAAAATGTATGAAAAAAAGTCATAGTATAGTATGTGGAAAAATGTTATGAAAAAAAGTCATAGTACAGTGTGTCGAAAAAATGTATGAAAAAAAATCATAGTATACTATGTCCAAAAATTTGATGAAAAAAAGTCATAGTATAGTATGACGAGAAAAATTTCATGAAAAAGTCATAGTACAGTATGTTGAAAAATTTTATGAAAAAAAGTCATAGTATAGTTATGGAAAAATTTCATGAAAAAACGTCATAGTATAGTATGTCGAAAGATTTTATGAAAAAAAGTCATAGTATAGTATGTCGAAAAATTTTATGAAAAAAAGTCATAGTATAGTATGTCGATAAATTTCACGAAAAAAAGTCATAGTATAGTATGTCGAAAAATTTAATGAAAAAAAGTCATAGCATAGTATGTCGAAATTTTTTGAAAAAAAAGTCATAGTATAGTATGTCGAAATTTTTTGCGAAAAAAGTCATAGTATAGCATGTCGAAATTTTTTCCCGAAAAAAGTCAGAGTATAGTATGTCGAAAAAATGTATGAAAAAAAGTCATAGTATAGTATGTCAATTTTTTGCGAAAAAAAGTCATAGTATAGTATGTCGAAATTTTTAGCGAAAAAAAGTCATAGTATAGTATGTCGAAATTTTTTCCAAAAAAAAGTCATAGTATAGTATGTCGAAATTTTTCATCAAAAAAAGTCATCCTATAGTATGATTAAAAATGTCATCACAAAAAGTCATGGTATAGTATGTCGTAAAATTTTATGAAAAAGTCATAGTATAGTATGTCGAAAAATTTATGAAAAAAAGTCATAGTATAGTATGTCGAAAAATGTTATGAAAAAAAGTCATAGTATAGTATGTCGAAAAAATGTATGAAAAAAAGTCATAGTATAGTATGTGGAAAAATGTTATGAAAAAAAGTCATAGTACAGTATGTCGAAAAAATGTATGAAAAAAAAATCATAATATACTATGTCCAAAAATTTGATGAAAAAAAGTCACAGTATAGTATGTCGAAAAATTTCATGAAAAAGTCATAGTACAGTATGTTGAAAAATTTTATGAAAAAAAGTCATATTATAGTATATGGAAAAATTTCATAAAAAAAAGTCATAGTATAGTGTGTCGAAAGATTTTATGAAAAAAAGTCATAGTATAGTATGTCGAAAAAGTTTATGAAAAAAAGTCATAGTATAGTATGTCGATAAATTTCACGAAAAAAAGTCATAGTATAGTATGTCGAAAAATTTTATGAAAAAAAGTCATAGTATAGTATGTCGATAAATTTTATGAAAAAGTCATAGTATAGTATGTCGAAAAAAATTTATGAAAAAAAGTCATAGTATAGTATGTCGAAAAATGTTATGAAAAAAAGTCATAGTATAGTATGTCGAAAAAATTTATGAAAAAAAGTCATAGTATAGTATGTGGAAAAATGTTATGAAAAAAAGTCATAGTGCAGTATGTCGAAAAAATGTATGAAAAAAAATCATAGTATACTATGTCCAAAAATTTGATGAAAAAAAGTCATAGTATAGTATGACGAGAAAAATTTCATGAAAAAGTCATAGTACAGTATGTTGAAAAATGTTATGAAAAAAAGTCATAGTATAGTATGTCGATAAATTTCACGAAAAAAAGTCATAGTATAGTATGTCGAAAAATTTTATGAAAAAAAGTCATAGTATAGTACGTCGATAAATTTCACGAAAAAAAGTCATAGTATAGTATGTTGAAAAATTTCATGAAAAAAAGTCATAGTATAGTATGTCGAAATTTTTTGAAAAAAAAGTCATAGTATAGTATGTCGAAATTTATATAAAAAAAGGTGATAGTATAGTATGTCGAAATCTTTTGAGAAAAAAAGTCATAGTATAGTATGCCGAAATTTTTTCCCAAAAAAAAGTCATAGTATAGTATGTCGAAATTTTTTGAAAAAAAAGTCATAGTATAGTATGTCGAAATTTTTTGAAAAAAAAAGTCATAGTATAGTATGTCGAAATCTTTTGAGAAAAAAATTCATAGTATAGTATGTCGAAATTTTTTCCCAAAAAAAGTCATAGTATAGTATGTCGAAATTTTTTGAGAAAAAAAGTCATAGTACAGTATGTCGATATTTTTTGTGAAAAAAAAGTCATAGTATAGTATGTCGAAATTTTTTTTAAAAAAGTCGTAGTATAGTATGTCGAAAAATTTAATGAAAAAAGCGTCTTAGTATGGTATGTCGAAATATTTTGCGTAAAAAAGTCATAGTATAGTATGTCGAATTTTTTTGAGAAAAAAAGTCATAGTATAGTATGTTGAAATTTTTTGCGAAAAAAGTCATAGTATAGCATGTCGAAATTTTTTCCCAAAAAAAGTCATAGTATAGTATGTCGAAATTCTTTCCCAAAAAAAGTCATAGTATAGTATGTCGAAAAATGTTATGAAAAAAAGTCATAGTATAGTATGTCGAAAACATTTATGAAAAAAAGTCATAGTATAGTATGTGGAAAAATGTTATGAAAAAAAGTCATAGTACAGTATGTCGAAAAAATGTATGAAAAAAAATCAGTGTACTATGTCCAAAAATTTGATGAAAAAAAGTCATAGTATAGTATGACGAGAAAAATTTCATGAAAAAGTCATAGTACAGTATGTTGAAAAATTTTATGAAAAAAAGTCATAGTATAGTATATGGAAAAATTTCATGAAAAAACGTCATAGTATAGTATGTCGAAAGATTTTATGAAAAAAAGTCATAGTATAGTATGGCGAAAAATTTTATGAAAAAAAGTCATAGTATAGTATGTCGATAAATTTCACGAAAAAAAGTCATAGTATAGTATGTCGAAAAATGTAATGAAAAAAAGTCATAGCATAGTATGTCGAAATTTTTTGAAAAAAAAGTCATAGTATAGTATGTCGAAATCTTTTGAGAAAAAAAGTCATAGTATAGTATGTCGAATTTTTTTGAGAAAAAAAGTCATAGTATAGTATGTCGAAATTTTTTGCGAAAAAAGTCATAGTATAGCATGTCGAAATTTTTTCCCAAAAAAAGTCATAGTATAGTATGTCGAAAAAATATATGAAAAAAAGTCATAGTATAGTATGTCAATTTTTAGCGAAAAAAAGTCATAGTATAGTATGTCGAAATCTTTTGAGAAAAAAAGTCATAGTATAGTGTGCCGAAATTTTTTCCCAAAAAAAGTCATAGTATAGTATGTCGAAATTTTTTCATACTATGCTATACATTTTTTTCAAAAATTTTTTCGACATACTATACTATGACTTTTTTCAAAGAAATTTCGACATACTATAGTATGACTATTTTTTATGAAATTTTTCGACATACTATACTATGACTTTTTGTCATAAAATTTTCGACATACTATACTATGACTTTTTTTCAAAAAATATTTCGACATACTATACTATGACTTTTTTTCAAAAATATTTCGATATACAATAATATGACTTTTTTTCAAAAAATATTTCGACATACTATACTATGACTTTTTTTCAAAAATATTTCGACATACTATACTATGACTTTTCTTTCATAAAATTTTCGACATACCATACTATGACTTTTTTTCAAAAAATATTTCGACATACTATACTATGACTTTTTTTCATAACATTTTTCGAAATACTATACTATGACTTTTTTTCATAACATTTTTCGACATACTATACTGTGACTTTTTTTATTATAAAATATTTCGACATACAATACTATGACTTTTTTTCAAAAAAAATTTCAACATACGATAGTATGACTTTTTTTTCATCAAATTTTTCGAAATACTATACAATGACTTTTTTTCAAAAAATATTTCGACGTACTATAATATGACTTTTTTTCAAAAATATTACGACATACTATATTTTGACTTTTTTTCAAAAAATATCTCGACATACTATACTATGACTTTTTTATTATAAAATATTTTGACATACTATACTATGACTTTTTTTTCATAAAATTCTTCGACATACTATACTACTACTTTTTTATTATAAAATTTTTCGACATACTATACAATTACTTTTTTCAAAAATATTTCGATATACAATAATATGACTTTTTCAAAAAATATTTCGACATACTATACTATGACTTTTTTTCAAAAAATATTTCGACATACTATACTATGACTTTTTTTCAAAAATATTTCGATATACAATAATATGACTTTTTTTCAAAAAATATTTCGACATACTATACTATGACTTTTTTTCAAAAATATTTCGACATACTATACTATGACTTTTCTTTCATAAAATTTTCGACATACCATACTATGACTTTTTTTCAAAAAATATTTCGACATACTATACTATGACTTTTTTTCGTAAAATTTTTCGACATACTATACTATAACCTTTTTTATTATAAAATATTTCGACATACAATACTATGACTTTTTTTCAAAAAAAATTTCGACATACTATACTATGACTTTTTTTCAAAAACTATTTCGAAATACTATAGTATGACTTTTTTTTCATAAAATTTTTCGAAATACTATACTGACTTTTATTCAAAAAATATTTCGACATACTATACTATGACTTTTCTTTCATAAAATTTTCGACATACTATACTATGACTTTTTTTCAAAAAATATTTCGACATACTATACTGACTTTTTTTCAAAAAATATTTCGACATACTATACTATGACTTTTTTTCAAAACATTTTTCGACATACTATGACTTTTCTTTCATAAAATTTTCGACATAATATACTATGACTTTTTTTCAAAAAATATTACGACATACTATAGTATGACTTTTTTTTCATAAAATTTTTCAAAATACTATACTATGACTTTTTTTCAAAAAATCTTTCGACGTACTATAATATGACTTTTTTTCAAAAATATTTCGACATACTATAATATGACTTTTTTTCAAAAAATATCTCGACATACTATACTATGACTTTTTTTCAAAAAATATTTCAACATACTATACTATGACTTTTATTATAAAATATTTTGACATACTATACTACGAATGTTTTTTCAAAAAATTCTTCGACATACTATACTATTACTTTTTTATTATAACATTTTTCGACATATTATACTATGACTTTAATCATAAAATATTTCGACATACTATAGTATGACTTTTTTTTAATAAAATTTTGACATACCATATTATGACTTTTTTTTCAAAAAATATTTCAACATACTATACTATGACTTTTTTTCAAAAATATTTCGACATACTATACTATGACTTTTTTTCAAAAAATATTTCAACATAATATACTATGACTTTTTTATTATAAAATATTTTGACATACTATACTATGACTTTTTTTTCATAAAATTCTTCGACATACTATACTATTACTTTTTTATTATAAAATTTTTCGACATACTATACTATGACTTTTTTTTCAAAAAATATTTTGACATACTATACAATGACTTTTTTTCCAAAAATATTTCGACATACTATACTATGACTTTTTTCAAAACATTTTCGACATACTAAACTATGACTTTTTTTCAAAAAATATTTCGACATACTATACTATGACTTTTTTTCAAAAAATATTTCAACATACTATACTATGACTTTTTTATTATAACATTTTTCAACATACTATACTATGACTTTTTTTTCAAAAAATATTTCGACAGTATACTATGACTTTTTTTCAAAAAATATTTCGACATATTATACTATGACTTTTTAATCAAAAAATATTTTGACATGCTATAGTATGACTTTATTTTAATAAAATTTTTCGACATACTATACTATGACTTTATTTCAAAAAATATTTCGACATACTATAGTATGATTTTTTTTTTTTAAATATTTCGACATACTATAACTATGACTTTTTTTTCATAAAATTTTTCGAAATACTTTACTGTCTTTTTTACAAAAAATATTTCGACATACTATAGTATGACTTTTTTTTCATAACATTTTTCGACATATTATACTATGACTTTAATCATAAAATATTTCGACATACTATAGTATGACTTTTTTTTAATAAAATTTTTTGACATACCATATTATGACTTTTTTTTCAAAAAATATTTCAACATACTATACTATGACTTTTTTTCAAAAATATTTCGACATACTATACTATGACTTTTTTTCAAAAAATATTTCAACATAATATACTATGACTTTTTTATTATAAAATATTTTGACATACTATACTATGACTTTTTTTTCATAAAATTCTTCGACATACTATACTATTACTTTTTTATTATAAAATTTTTCGACATACTATACTATGACTTTTTTTTCAAAAAATATTTTGACATACTATACAATGACTTTTTTTCCAAAAATATTTCGACATACTATACTATGACTTTTTTCAAAACATTTTCGACATACTAAACTATGACTTTTTTTCAAAAAATATTTCGACATACTATACTATGACTTTTTTTCAAAAAATATTTCAACATACTATACTATGACTTTTTTATTATAACATTTTTCAACATACTATACTATGACTTTTTTTTCAAAAAATATTTCGACATAGTATACTATGACTTTTTTTCAAAAAATATTTCGACATATACTATGACTTTTTAATCATAAAATATTTCGACATGCTATAGTATGACTTTATTTTAATAATATTTTTCGACATACTATACTATGACTTTTTTTCATAAAATTTTTCGACATACCATATTATGACTTTTTTTTCAAAATATATTTCAACATACTATACTATGACTTTTTTTTCATACAATTTTTCCATATACTATACTATGACTTTTTCATGATTTTTTTTGATCCGGTGATTCTCACGTTACATCGCAAGTATCCAGCTGCTGTGCTAGGTTACTTTAAACGGGTGATTTGTATAAAAATTCACCCCCGTAAAGTTGTACTGAAAGGCTAAATTGGCTCTAGAGATCAAAACCAGACTGTAAACATTTTTATTTCTGCTGTAAAGGTAGCGTTTTAACATGGAGGTATCTGGGGATTGACTCCCTTTGGAGCCTCGAGTGGCCGTTAGAGGAACTGCAGCTTTTAGCTCGTCCATATTTCCTTCATTAGGAGGTTGTCGCTTGCATACTATACTCATATTAACAGATCAGCTTTTACAAGTCTTTCATCACAGAGTTCGGACAGAGTAATAATTGTAATAAACTGAAATAACATTTTGTTTTGTTGGTCATCAGTTATCAGTCAGTCAATCATACCAATCAGATGAGAGGATGGGAAGAGTTATTGGACTAGAGCTGAACTTTTTGTTGGAGGAAACTCACAAATGGTACAAAAAGTAGCAAAAATGATCACAGATGATCACAAATGATCAAAATGATCACAACCCGCCCAATTAAATGAAAAGTAGGAGAAAACTCCAGGAAGTGGAGAACAGTTGAGTGGCTACATGTTAAGTTTCTGTAGTGAAAAAGAGCGACTGTTAACATTTCCATTACGGCTTCAACACAAGTCTGAATTATATGGCGTCACATTGAAGCATTAAACATTAACATTTAAATATTAAAAGCTACAACAGCACAAGATTAAATACAAGAATATTAAAGATTAAGTAGTCTATAAATATATCATTCAATTATCATCTATTGTGCAAAAGGTTTAATAAAGAAAGAAAAGTGATAAGTAAAAAGGGTCTCCTGCTACTCTGCCAGAATACTGAGTCATTCACAGTGTTTCTTTTTTTTTATTATATTTATTATGCACAATAGATGATAATTGAATGATGTATTTATAGACTACTGAATCCCTTCGTCCAATCATTACTCTCATCAGTCTTGTCAACAGTATCAGGATGTAAATGTCTGTCTGGATGGGAGATGCTGGTTCTGGTTCTGGTTCTCCACAGACTTCTCCATCAGCTGGAACTAAATGGTTTCTTCTCCATGGTGGATTCTCATGTGAACCTTCAGATTTCCACTTTTAATGAACGTTTTACCACACAGTGAGCAGCTGAACGGTTTCTCTCCTGTGTGGATTTTCATGTGTGAATGTAAATTTCCACGCTGTGCAAAAGATTTCTTACAGACTGAGCAGCTGAAAGGTTTCTCTCCTGTGTGAGTTATCATGTGTCTCTTCAGATATGATTTTTGCAAAAATCTTTGATCACAAACTGAGCAGCTGAACGGTTTCTCTCGAGTGTGGATTCTCATGTGTGTATATAAATTTCCACGCTGTGCAAAAGATTTCTTACAGACCGAGCAGCTGAATGGTTTCTCTCCTGTGTGACGTCGCGTGTGGAATATCAGCTCTCGCTTCTGTATAAATTGTTTACCACAAACTGAGCAGCTAAAAGGTTTCTCCCCCGTGTGATGTGCCATGTGATACGTCAGATGTACCTTTTGTATAAATCTTTTACCGCAAACTGAGCAACTAAATGGTTTCTCACCAGTGTGAATTCTCATGTGTCTCTTCACACATCTTCTGGTGCCAAATCTTTTATCACACTCAGAGCAGCTGAAAGGTTTCTCACTGACAGGAACTTCATCATTATTCAGAGAGTTTAAACCTGACTGAGGTTCTCTGCTCTCCTTCCAGTCATCACTGTTATCAGTCTCATGTTTGTAACTTTGTGAGGCCTTTTCACTACTTGATAGTTGTAAATGTCTACCTGGATCTGAGTTCCTGGCTGGTTCTGGTCCTCCACAATCCTCTCCATCAGCTTCTGTTTCCATCTGTTCAGTTTGTCTTTGATGAAGCTGTGAGGACTGAGGTTTCTCTTCATCATCTTCACTCTTCACAGAGACAGGAGTGAATGTGAACTTGGTGATATCAGCCTCCTCCAGCCCTTGAAGCTGCTCTCCCTCCTGACTGGTCCAGAGTTCCTCCTGTTCCTCTTTAATGTGGGGGGGCTCTGGGTCCTCCTGGTCCAGACTGGAGCTCCTGTCCTGCTGCTCAGGAGGAACCTCTTCTTTAACCACCAACAGCTGCTGGACGTCTGCAGGACAGAAGGAAGTATTGAAATATTGAGCAGAATTTGATTTGAGATTTGAGTTGTCATATCTTTTACAGTGGAAAGGTTCTTCTGGAATAGTTCTGACTCACGACCACAAATATCACCACTGATATTAATAATGTTCATGATAAAGTGGATCTATAAGTAACATATCGTTATACGCTTCAAGATTCCTCCTCTGGCTTTAATTCATCACATCAACATCTGCGCTGCCAATCTCCATAATGTGTGTACGCATGGAGTCAGATTCTCCAGAGTTTCATCTGAACCAGCAGTTTTACTGCTGCTGTCAAAAACACATCGATGACTTGTGACATGTGACTGCCTGCTGAATCTGTTCTTCTCCCACAAACTGAGCAGCTGAAGGGTTTCTCCTCTGTGTAGAATCTTTTAAATCTTTTACCACACTCAGATAGGGATGATACCGATAATATAATGGACCCGGGGCTGAATTATCTAAGTCCGTAGTATTGATCAGCTTCTGCTTGCATCTATCTATCTGTTACATTATTGCACCTTTTATCTCACCAACTACTTTTATCATCTGCAATAAGATTAAAACATTTATGATGTCTCTGATGTATGTTTGCTATTCCTAATCCAGAAGACGAGAGATCTTTCTCTCCGGTCACTCTGGGACAATCTGATCTCAGATCAAATCAGATTAGATTTATGAAGGCACTCATTTGAAGATTTAGCAAATTTTCAGTATAGCAATATAGTTAGTATAGTATAGTATAGTTAGTATAGTATAGTATAGTATAGTATAGTATAGTATAGTAATAACAGTGGTATAAAAGGGTCACATGTATGTTAATCCCATCACTCCACAATATAACAGCTGCTCAGAGCTGGTGTTAGGAAGTTAAACAGCTCATAATTCTCTCTATTACCTATTTTATATTGCTGTGAAAACATCTCCTTCAGTATGAGCTTTAGGATGTCACCCAATTTTGGGAGAAACTTTAAAAATGTACATTAATCAACCGAGTCTGTTGCAACGCAGTGACTAACTATCTCATACACACAAAAATCACATAACCAAGATCTTTATAAATGAAATGTTTATTTAACTAAACTACTAAACAGAAAAATAAATGAATAAATGATGAATAAATGAGTACAATGAACCATTTATGAATGAAATGGGAAAACATATGACCAGCTAGATTCAATGTCTGATATCTGTTCAATGTTTATCAATTTAATTTAGTTCCAATACATCAGTTCACTGTTCAGCAGGTTGAGTTTAAGAAGCTCCAGTTTCATATAAATTTGAATTTCAAGGGAGATCCTACTTTATGTTGAAAGCTCATTGAATAATGCTTATTAATTTATATTTAGTCCAGACCTTGGCACTTTGGACCTTGGCACTTTGGACCTTGGCACTTTGGATCTTGGCACTTTGGACCTTGGCACTTTGGACCTTGGCACTTTGGACCTTGGCACTTTGGACCTTGGCACTTTGGATCTTGGCACTCTCGACCTTGGCACTTTGGATCTTGGCACTTTGGATCTTGGCACTTTGGACCTTGGCACTTTGGACCTTGGCACTTTGGATCTTGGCACTTTGGACCTTTGACCTTGGCACTTTGGACCTTGGACCTTGGTACTTTGGATCTTGGCACTTTGGATCTTGGCACTTTGGACCTTGTCTGATGACAGTAGTAAGGTTTTAATGGTATTCTTCTATCTCTTGCTCTGTTGACAGTTTGCCTGCTCCGGTATCTTCTCACATAGTCTTCTCACAGCGCGACTCGGCCAGAACCGTCTCTCTCTCTCTCAGCGGGACACAAGCTGCTGGATTATCTCAACACCGCCTCTGCAGCTGGAGCGGGTTGTTGGTTTGTTGTTGCATCTTTTTCAAACTGTCTTTCATTTAAAGTCTCTTCCTGTTAATAGTTGCTGGAACAAAACCTTCGACACGTTTGTGCATCACAGGATTGCAGTGGAGCTGCAGGGCATTTCAAAGGGGTCAGGACCACAGTAGTCGACGGGTCCGGACCAAAGTATTCGAGGGGTCGGGACCACAGTAGTCGATGGGTCGGAACCAAAGTAGGCGATGGGTCGGGACCACAGTAGGCGATGGGTCGGGACCACAGTAGTCGATGGGTCGGGACCACAGTAGTCGATGGGTCGGGACCACAGTAGTCGATGGGTCGGGACCACAGTAGTCGATGGGTCGGGACCACAGTAGTCGATGGGTCGGGACCACAGTAGTCGATGGGTCGGGACCACAGTAGTCGATGGGTCGGGACCACAGTAGTCGATGGGTCGGGACCACAGTATTCGATGGGTCGGGACCACAGTATTCGATGGGTCAGGACCACAGTAGTCGATGGGTCAGGACCACAGTATTCGATGGGTCGGGACCACAGTAGTCGATGGGTCGGGACCACAGTAGTCGATGGGTCGGGACCACAGTAGTCGATGGGTCGGGACCACAGTAGTCGATGGGTCAGGACCACAGTAGTCGATGGGTCAGGACCACAGTATTCGATGGGTCAGGACCACAGTAGTCGATGGGTCGGGAACCAGAGGCAGGAAAGCAGAGCAGGATTCAAAGTACTTTGGTCTTTGTCGTAGTGGATTAGAACCGAGGTGTAGAGGAGACTTCTTCGGAAGTTCTTGCTTCCCAAGTCGGCCGTGTGCTGAACTCAGCATGCTGTGAGGTTCTGGAATCACAGTGGACCTCTGTTTCTGAGTCCTGTGTGCGTGGCCTGCCACACGGCCAGAAGGATGAAGGGGAGGTCGTAAACAAAGTGAATGGGGTCATAAAACCTCGGAGACTTGGGCCTCTAAGAGGGTCCATAACTGTACAAATGGGTTTGGGTTGTCGAGATTAGAACTCGTGTCGTCGTCTCTCCTCTGGGAGTTCATCCGGGCCTTGGGTCATAAGGTGAGGGTTTGTCATTCATCTCCATTAGTGCCCTAGAGGTCATGTAAACAGTTCCTGGAAGAAGTTTCAAGAATTAGGTTATAAATTCATCATATTATCACGTTTCAATATTCTTCATCTTTCTGTCATCATCCACTACAGCAGAGTACCAACTGTAAACTGGTGTAGTGGCGGAGGAGATCTCTTCAGATAGTGCCAAGCAAGGTCGTAGCTGTGACTGTTGATAATGCTGCCAATATGGATGTTGCCATCAAGAGACTCATAAATATGGGATGCTTGAATCTGGCAGCGCAGAAAATCCACCAAATTACTCCGGTTGATAAACGGGCAGCCCGAGGCAGAGCAGCGATCGTGTGGTTGGAGAGATCCTCGATGTCCAAAACAGACTTGAAGGAAAAGCAGCAGCTTCTTGGTGAGAAGCCTTTTTTAAATTTAACAATTTAATGACTTGTTGCCACAAGTGCAACAAGTAACTTTTTATGTAAAGGAAGGAAACACGAGCAATGTTTCAAAGCATTCATTTAAAGTGCATCAGGTGGAGAAATGCACCTTTTTTTGACCAACACATTTATGTGCTTTGACCTGATGACACCAGGCAAATCTTTTGTTACAAACTGAGCAGCTGAAAGGTTTCTCTCCTGTATGAGTTCTCATGTGTCTCTTCAATCTCTCTTGATGCCAAATCTTTTCATGCAGAGCTGCTAAATGGTTTCTCACCAGCACTATATCTAAAATCACTGACAGGAACTTCATCATTATTCAGAGAGTTTAAACCTGACTGAGGTTCTCTGGTCTCCTTCCAGTCATCACTGTTATCAATTTCAGGTTCAAAAGAGTCTCTAATCTTGTCAAGAGTATTTGGTTCTGGATGTCTATCTGGATCTGAGGAATGACGACCAACACATCTATGTGCTTGATAACACCAGGCAAATCTTTTGTTACAAACTGAGCAGCTGAAACGTTTCTCCCCCGTGTGGACGACCGTGTGACTCTTCAGACGTGACGTACTCAAAAATCTTTTATCACAAACTGAGCAGCTGAAAGGTTTCTCTCCTGTGTGGATTTTCAAGTGTTGGTTCAGACGTCCCCTTGTGCCAAATCTTTTATGACACTCAGAGCAGCTAAATGATTTCTTACCAGCACTACATCTGGAATCACTGTGAGGGACCTCACTGTGATCAGTCTCTGGTTCTGGTCCTCCACAGTCCTCTCCATCAGCTTCTGTTTCCATCTGTTCAGTTTGTCTTTGATGAAGCTGTGAGGACTGATGACCAACACATTTATGGCTTTTGACCTGATTAGACCAAGTGAATCTTCTGTCACAAACTGAGCAGCTAAAAGGTTTCTCTCCTGTGTGGAGTCTCATGTGTAACTGTACATTTCCTTTCTGTGCAAAAGATTTCTTACAAACTGAGCAGCTGAAAGGTTTCTCTCCAGTATGAGTTCTTATGTGATTCTGTAAATCTCCATGCCGTGTAAAAGATTTCTTACAAACTGAGCAGCTGAAAGGTTTCTCTCCAGTATGAGTTCTTATGTGATTCTGTAAATCTCCATGCCGTGTAAAAGATTTCGTACAAAATGAGCAGCTGAAAGGTTTCTCTCCAGTATGAGTTCCTATGTGTCTCTTCCGATGTCCCCTGGTCCAAAATCTTTTCCCACACTCAGACCATTGAAATCGTTTCTCACGAGCACTACATCTCTCATCACTGACAGGAACTTCATTCTCTGGTTCTCTGGTCTCCTTCCAGTCATCACTGTCATCAGTCTCAGGTTCAGAAGAGTCTCCAGTCTTGTCAACAGTATCTGGTTCTGAATGTCTATCTGGATCTGAGTTCTTGGCTGGTTCTGGTCCTCCACAGTCCTCTCCATCAGCTTCTGTTTCCATCTGTTCAGTAGAGCTGCTGGCTGGAGGTTCTGCCTCTCTGTTCTCCTCAGTTTGATGAAGCTGTGAGGACTGACGACCAACACATTTATGGTATTTCAACTGATTATACCAAGCGAAACTTTGGTCACAAACGTTGCATCTGTAGATTTTGTGGACTTCCATGTGTTTTGTCAGATATCTTCTCCATGCAAATTCTTCACCACAGATTCGGCATCTAAACTGTGTTTGTCTCGTGTGGATCCTCATGTGTTGAACTAAAGCCTCGCTGTCACTGAAACCTGAGTTACACACTGAGCAGCTGAAAGGTTTCTCTCCTGTGTGACATGTCATGTGACTACGTAAACTTTCACGTGTGTCAAATGTTTTACCACAAACTGAACAACCGAATGGTTTCTCTGCTTTGGGAGATTTCTGGTGAGTCAGCAGAGTGTGACGGTCTTCAGAGGAGCTGAATGGTTTCTTGTCAGTGTTACATCCTGTATCACTGACAGAGACTTCCTCAGTGTTCAGATGGTTTAGACCTGATTGAGGTTGACTGATCTGTTTGTTAAAATCACCGTCAACACAGTCATCAGTCTTGGGTTCAGTTTCAGCCTTGTCATCAGAGGAGCTGAATGGTTTCTCTCCAGTATTATATCCATCATTTACAGAGACTTTCTTATTCCACTGGTAAGTGAACCCTGGCTGATGCTGCCTGGTGTCTTTCCAAAACTCAATGTCAACACTGTCGTCAGGTTCAGGAGGCGGATCAGTCTCGTCATCAGTATCTGGTTCTGGATGTCTACCTGGATCTGAGTTCTTGGCTGGTTCTGGTCCTCCACAGTCCTCTCCATCAGCTTCTGTTTCCATCTGTTCAGTTTGTCTTTGATGAAGCTGTGAGGACTGAGGTTTCTCTTCATCTTCTTCACTCTTCACAGAGACAGGAGTGAATGTGAACTTGGTGATATCAGCCTCCTCCAGCCCTTGAAGCTGCTCTCCCTCCTGACTGGTCCAGAGTTCCTCCTGTTCCTCTTTAATGTGGGGGGGGTCTGGGTCCTCCTTCTCTGCCATGTGCTGGCTCACACTTCCTCTTTCTGTAAACTCTTCCTCTCCTGCGTGATTTCTTCTGTGGTGGTTGCTGTTAAATGTTTCATCATGTTTCAGAGAGTTTAAAGCTGACAGACGTCCTCGGCTCTCGGTCCAAAAATCACTGTCGTCAGTCTCAGGTCCAGAAGAGTCTCCGGTCTTGTCAACAGTATCTGGTTCTGGATGTGTATCTGGATCAGAGTTCCTGGCTGGTTCTGGTCCTCCACAGTCTTCTCCATCAGCTTCTGTTTCCATGTGTTCAGTTTGTTTTTGATGAAGCTGAGAGGACTGAGGACAGACACGCTGATGGCGTTTCAGCTGATAACACCACCTGAATATTTTCTCACAGTGTCTGCAGCTGTAGGTTTTCTCCTTTGAGTGGACTTCCATGTGTTTGGTCAGATATCTTCTCCATGCAAACTCTTTTCCACAGATTGTGCAGCTAAACTGTGTTTGTCTGGTGTGGATCCTCATGTGTTGAACTAAAGCCTCGCTGTCACTGAAACCTGAGTTACACACTGAGCAGCTGAAAGGTTTCTCTCCTCTGTGACATGTCATGTGACTACGTAAACTTTCACGCTTAGCAAATGTTTTACCACAAACTGAACAACCGAACGGTCTCAGTCCTGTGTGAACCCTCATGGGAACCTGCAGCTGGTGCTTACGGTTAAACCCTTTACCACACTGAGAGCTGCTGCTCAGTCTGTTGGCAACACGGAGCTGTGACGACTCAACACACTGGTGACTGATGAGCTGTGGTTTCTCTCCTGTAAGGACCGATGTTTGTCTCCTCAGATGTCTTCCTGTCGTAAATCCTTTCCCAGAAAACAAACAACCAAATGGTTTCTCTGCTGTGGGAGATTTCTGGTGAGTCAGCAGAGTGTGACGGTCTTCAGAGGAGCTGAATGGTTTCTTGTCAGTGTTACATCCTGTATCACTGACAGAGACTTCCTCAGTGTTCAGATGGTTTAGACCTGATTGAGGTTGAATGATATGTTTGTTAAAATCACCGTCAACACAGTCATCAGTCTTGGGTTCAGTTTCAGCCTTGTCAGAGGAGCTGAATGGTTTCTCTCCAGTATTATATCCATCATTTACAGAGACTTTCTTATTCCTCTGGTAAGTGAACCCTGACTGATGCTGCCTGGTGTCTTTCCAAAACTCAATGTCAACACTGTCGTCAGGCTCAGGAGGCGGATCAGTCTTTTTATTAGTGTCTGGTGGTTGTAAATGTCTATCTGGATCAGAGTTCCTGGCTGGTTCTGGTCCTCCACAGTCCTCTCCATCAGCTTCTGTTTCCATCTGTTCAGTTTGTCTTTGATGAAGCTGTGAGGACTGAGGTTTCTCTTCATCTTCACTCTTCACAGGGACAGGAGTGAATGTGAACTTGGTGATATCAGCCTCCTCCAGCCCTTGAAGCTGCTCTCCCTCCTGACTGGTCCAGAGTTCATCCTGTTCCTCTTTAATGTGGGGGGGCTCTGGGTCCTCCTGGTCCAGACTGGAGCTCCACTCCTGCTGCTCAGGAGGAACCTCTTCTTTAACCACCAACAGCTGCTGGACAGTATCAGGTTCTGGATGTCTATCTGGATCTGAGTTCTTGGCTGGTTCTGGTCCTCCACAGTCCTCTCCATCAGCTTCTGTTTCCATCTGTTCAGTTTGTCTTTGATGAAGCTGTGAGGAATGAGGTTTCTCTTCATCATCTTCACTCTTCACAGAGACAGGAGTGAATGTGAACTTGGTGATATCAGCCTCCTCCAGCCCTTGAAGCTGCTCTCCCTCCTGACTGGTCCAGAGTTCCTCCTGTTCCTCTTTAATGTGGGGGGGCTCTGGTTCCTCTTTAATGTGGGGGGGCTCTGGGTCCTCTTTAATGTGGGGGGGCTCTGGTTCCTCTTTAATGTGGGGGGGCTCTGGGTCCTCCTGGTCCAGACTGGAGCTCCACTCCTGCTGCTCAGGAGGAACCTCTTCTTTAACCACCAACAGCTGCTGGACGTCTGCAGGACAGAAGGAAGTACAGACACACTTTTGTTTGGAGAAGTAACCTCTTTAAATGTGGCAGCTGTTCACCTCAATGATAGATTCATTTTAATTAATTTATAAACCCCTGGACCTTAATAGCTCATACACGGGGAGTTCAGGTAGGAGGGAGGATAAAAGAATGAAGTTGTTATTGTGCAATATAATATCTTTACTTGGTATACAGTATATCAAATGTGACGAATTAGTGCTGAAATATGGTTCCTTCCTGGTAAGTCGGGCATCAAAATCAGCGGCTCACTTGACCGCCTTCTGTGGCGAGCAAGCGGCATCCGTCAGTTAGGAACCAGCTCAAAGACTCCCTCTACTCACTGTCAGCTCATATGGACTCAACTGGTGAACACAGTAAACACCAGCACATCTGGAGGAACCAGTAAACACCAGCACATCTGGAGGAACCAGTAAACACCAGCACATCTGATGGAACCAATAAAATGCACCGACTCCTCAGATACCGAATCTCAGTCCGCACTAAAGAAAAAAGCTGTCAGCTATGGAAGAACCGGAGAGACAACAGAGAGAGAAGAAGAAGTAAAGAGAACCAACCTGCTCTGTGTAGAACCAGAGAGAGAACAGAGAGAGAAGAAGAAGTAAAGAGAACCAACCTGCTCTGTGTATAACCAGAGAGAGAACAGAGAGAGAAGAAGAAGTAAAGAGAACAACCTGCTCTGTGTAGAACCAGAGAGAGAACAGAGAGAGAAGAAGAAGTAAAGAGAACGAGCCTGCTCTGTGTAGAACCAGAGAGAGAACAGAGAGAGAAGAAGTAAAGAGAACCAACCTGCTCTGTGTAGAACCAGAGAGAGAACAGAGAGAGAAGAAGAAGTAAAGAGAACCAGCCTGCTCTGTGTAGAACCAGAGAGAGAACAGAGAGAGAAGAAGAAGTAAAGAGAACCAACCTGCTCTCTGTAGAACCAGAGAGAGAACAGAGAGAGAAGAAGTAAAGAGAACCAACCTGCTCTGTGTAGAACCAGAGAGAGAACAGAGAGAGAAGAAGTAAAGAGAACCAACCTGCTCTGTGTAGAACCAGAGAGAGAGAAGATGTAAAGAGAACTAACCTGCTCTGTGTAGAACCAGAGAGAGAACAGAGAGAAGAAGTAAAGAGAACCAACCTGCTCTGTGTAGAACCAGAGAGAGAACAGAGAGAGAAGAAGTAAAGAGAACCAACCTGCTCTGTGTAGAACCAGAGAGAGAACAGAGAGAAGATGAAGTAAAGAGAACCAACCTGCTCTGTGTAGAACAAGAGAGAGAACAGAGAGAGAAGAAGTAAAGAGAACTAACCTGCTCTGTGTAGAACCAGAGAGAGAACAGAGAGAGAAGAAGTAAAGAGAACCAACCTGCTCTGTGTAGAACCAGAGAGAGAACAGAGAGAGAGAAGAAGTAAAGAGAACCAACCTGCTCTGTGTAGAACCAGAGAGAGAACAGAGAGAGAAGAAGTAAAGAGAACCAACCTGCTCTGTGTAGAACCAGAGAGAACAGAGAGAGAAGAAGTAAAGAGAACCAACCTGCTCTGTGTAGAACCAGAGAGAGAACAGAGAGAGAAGAAGAAGTAAAGAGAACCAACCTGCTCTGTGTAGAACCAGAGAGAGAACAGAGAGAGAAGAAGTAAAGAGAACCAACCTGCTCTGTGTAGAACCAGAGAGAGAACAGAGAGAGAAGAAGTAAAGAGAACCAACCTGCTCTGTGTAGAACCAGAGAGAGAACAGAGAGAGAAGAAGTAAAGAGAACCAACCTGCTCTGTGTAGAACCAGAGAGAGAACAGAGAGAGAAGAAGTAAAGAGAACCAACCTGCTCTGTGTAGAACCAGAGAGAGAACAGAGAGAGAAGAAGTAAAGAGAACCAACCTGCTCTGTGTAGAACCAGAGAGAGAACAGAGAGAGAAGAAGTAAAGAGAACCAACCTGCTCTGTGTAGAACCAGAGAGAGAACAGAGAGAGAAGAAGTAAAGAGAACCAACCTGCTCTGTGTAGAACCAGAGAGAGAACAGAGAGAGAAGAAGTAAAGAGAACCAACCTGCTCTGTGTAGAACCAGAGAGAGAACAGAGAGAGAAGAAGTAAAGAGAACCAACCTGCTCTGTGTAGAACCAGAGAGAGAACAGAGAGAGAAGAAGTAAAGAGAACCAACCTGCTCTGTGTAGAACCAGAGAGAGACAGAGAGAAGTAAAGAGAACCAACCTGCTCTGTGTAGAACCAGAGAGAGAACAGAGAGAGAAGAAGTAAAGAGAACCAACCTGCTCTGTGTAGAACCAGAGAGAGAACAGAGAGAGAAGAAGTAAAGAGAACCAACCTGCTCTGTGTAGAACCAGAGAGAGAACAGAGAGAAGAAGAAGTAAAGAGAACCAACCTGCTCTGTGTAGAACCAGAGAGAGAACAGAGAGAGAAGAAGAAGTAAAGAGAACCAACCTGCTCTGTGTAGAACCAGAGAGAGAACAGAGAGAGAAGAAGTAAAGAGAACCAACCTGCTCTGTGTAGAACCAGAGAGAGAACAGAGAGAAGAAGAAGTAAAGAGAACCAACCTGCTCTGTGTAGAACCAGAGAGAGAACAGAGAGAGAAGAAGAAGTAAAGAGAACCAACCTGCTCTGTGTAGAACCAGAGAGAGAACAGAGAGAGAAGAAGTAAAGAGAACCAACCTGCTCTGTGTAGAACCAGAGAGAGAACAGAGAGAGAAGAAGAAGTAAAGAGAACCAACCTGCTCTGTGTAGAACCAGAGAGAGAACAGAGAGAGAAGAAGTAAAGAGAACCAACCTGCTCTGTGTAGAACCAGAGAGAGAACAGAGAGAGAAGAAGTAAAGAGAACCAACCTGCTCTGTGTAGAACCAGAGAGAGAACAGAGAGAGAAGAAGTAAAGAGAACCAACCTGCTCTGTGTAGAACCAGAGAGAACAGAGAGAGAAGAAGTAAAGAGAACCAACCTGCTCTGTGTAGAACCAGAGAGATAACAGAGAGAGAAGAAGAAGTAAAGAGAACCAACCTGCTCTGTGTAGAACCAGAGAGAGAACAGAGAGAGAAGAAGAAGTAAAGAGAACCAACCTGCTCTGTGTAGAACCAGAGAGAGAACAGAGAGAGAAGAAGTAAAGAGAACCAACCTGCTCTGTGTAGAACCAGAGAGAGAACAGAGAGAGAAGAAGAAGTAAAGAGAACCAACCTGCTCTGTGTAGAACCAGAGAGAGAACAGAGAGAGAAGAAGAAGTAAAGAGAACCAACCTGCTCTGTGTAGAACCAGAGAGAGAACAGAGAGAGAAGAAGAAGTAAAGAGAACCAACCTGCTCTGTGTAGAACCAGAGAGAGAACAGAGAGAGAAGAAGAAGTAAAGAGAACCAACCTGCTCTGTGTAGAACCAGAGAGAGAACAGAGAGAGAAGAAGAAGTAAAGAGAACCAACCTGCTCTGTGTAGAACCAGAGAGAGAACAGAGAGAGAGAAGAAGTAAAGAGAACCAACCTGCTCTGTGTAGAACCAGAGAGAGAACAGAGAGAGAGAAGAAGTAAAGAGAACCAACCTGCTCTGTGTAGAACCAGAGAGAGAACAGAGAGAAGAAGGAGTAAAGAGAACCAACCTGCTCTGTGTAGAACCAGAGAGAACAGAGAGAGAAGAAGAAGTAAAGAGAACCAACCTGCTCTGTGTAGCCGAAGCTGAGGGTTGAAAACAGCGTCCAGTAGTTTCCGTTGTCGCTCGTTCTCCTCTTTTGATCTAGAAAGTTCCTCCTCGTACTCTGCTATCGTTCTTTCAAACAGCCCAAATATCTCTTCAGCAGCCGCAGTTAGTCGCTGCTTCACCAACGCTCTCAGCATTTGGACTTTACACATTTTACCTCTCTCGCTCTCTCTCTTTACACAACAAAGAAACTCTACCTAACATACATGTTTCTGCTGGACGCCATCTTGATCAAGAGTATAGTTTCCGGGGCACGTTATAGTGGCGGAGCTTCAAAATAAAAGCCCAGAGTTACTGAAAGTAAAGGCTTCCTCAGAAAAACACACGCAGGAAGATAAATGATTAAAATAGACTTTTGAATTTTTTTTTCTTATTTCACTCATATTTTAATTCATTGAGCTTGAAGGTTCATTCTTGAACAAAAGCTTCAAAACATTTTGTTTTGTTCATTCTTGAACAAAAGCTTCAAAACATTTCTCAATGTTCTGCTATATATTAATATACTCTTCATATTTGCACTACTATTTGCACTATTTGCACTATTTGCACCATTGGCACACTGTCACTTCATTGCTGTACTTACTTATGTTATCTTATTTTTATTTTTATTTCACTTTATTCTATTTGATTGTATCTTTTTTAAGGTGTATTGGTGTTGGGACTTGTTGTCTAAGCTACTGGATGCCTAAATTTCCTTCGGGATCAATAAAGTATCTATCTATCTATCAACACAAGGTCCAAATAAGTTTTTGTTTGTGGAGCTTTCAACCACAACCTTGGCCTTCCTAAGGGGATCTGTTGCTCACACGTCATGGAGACGTCGTGTTAAAATGTGGTTCATGTTGTGGCAAACTATGGGGGGGGATATCTTCTCAAAGAGTAGAGAAAAAAAGAAACAGATATGGAATGAATGAAGCAGCTCCATCAGCAGGTTTAGCAGGATGTTCCAGACGTTCCTCTCCTCAGCACCGTTCTCCAGCTCTTCCTGGGGGAACATGAGGACGTTCCTCTCCTCAGCACCGTTCTCCAGCTCTTCCTGGGGGAACATGAGGACGTTCCTCTCCTCAGCACCGTTCTCCAGCTCTTCCTGGAGGAACATGAGGACGTTCCTCTCCTCAGCACCGTTCTCCAGCTCTTCCTGGGGAAACGTGAGGACGTTCCTCTCCTCAGCACCGTTCTCCAGCTCTTCCTGGGGAACATGAGGACGTTCCTCTCCTCAGCACCGTTCTCCAGCTCTTCCTGGAGGAACGTGAGGACGTTCCTCTCCTCAGCACCGTTCTCCAGCTCTTCCTCGGGGAACATGAGGACGTTCCTCTCCTCAGCACCGTTCTCCAGCTCTTCCTGGGGGAACATGAGGATGTTCCTCTCCTCAGCACCGTTCTCCAGCTCTTCCTGGGGGAACATGAGGACGTTCCTCTCCTCAGCACCGTTCTCCAGCTCTTCCTTGAGGAACATGAGGACGTTCCTCTCCTCAGCACCGTTCTCCAGCTCTTCCTCGGGGAACATGAGGACGTTCCTAAGTTAGCTAGCTAGATGAGAAGTGTAGTTCACTGAGCGGTTTCACACTAAACTAAATGATACTACGACAAACAGACTTTTTTTAATTGCTCTTTAAACTCTACAGAAAAACATTTTTCACTCTCAGTCTGAACATCATCTCTTTATTTTACTATAAAATATCACAATTCATATTCCAGTATAAAAAAAGTACCAAAAAAAATGTACAAACCAAACAACAGGTCAAAGAAGGTCATCCAAAGGTCATCCATTCACTTAGTTGGTTTTTACACTTTGAATCATGTGAGAATATTTAAATGTCTATAGAATGAATCTTTTAACTGACGTGACATTAAAAGACTCTCTTTATATTCCTGCTGATTATTTCACTAATAAAAAGTGACGCTCAGCTGTCGAGCACTCAGAGTCTGAAGGGAAACTTTCTGGAGATTAGCAGAATTTGTTTGGTCTTAATGTTCGATGCAGCTCTGAGGACCGAGCAGCTGGAAACAACTCATCTACAGTCTGGTGTTTTACAGCACGAATCATGTGTTTTCTTCATCACTCAGTTTAAACGTCAGAAGAAGCCGATAAGTTGTCCATGAAGCCGTGAAACGAATCCTGATCACTTTCACCATCAAACACCTGGAGCAGAGCGGACGGGCTTTTTATCAACGGCTCCGCCTCAGGGTTCTGCTCCATCTGCTGCTCCACCTCCTCAGGGTTCTGCTCAGGGTTCTGCTCAGGGTTCTGCTCCATCTGCTGCTCCATCTGCTGCTCCACCTCCTCAGGGTTCTGCTCCTCCTCCTCCATCACCAGCAGCAGCTCCAGCTGTGGTTCTGGTTCTGGTTCTGGTTCTGGGTCAGGCGCAGGTTCGGAGGTCTCCGGAGCCGGGACGAGAGCCTCGGTCAGGTCCGCGATCATCCTCGTCGCCTCCCTTCGATCCTCCATCTGCTGCAGGCTACGCACCGAGGCAAACGACCTGAGGGGGTTACCACGGCAACGCAGACCGGTGTTAATACCGAACCACGGAAGAAGTTACTTCAGATATTAAGTATAAAAACTATAAATGTACATATAGCCCCCTTTCCCGTTAGTAACCATGGTGACGTGTTTAGTGGGCGGAGCGTTAAATGGAGGCGAATAATTCTCTCAACACGTTAGTTAACGCTGGATAACAAGTATTGTTGGCTTGTTTTTTTAACAATGGCTAAAGAAAATCCTAGTTTCTCTCAACATGTGCTGTCACTCACTCTCCAGGATCACCAGTGGGAGAGGAGGAAGTTAACATTAATTGATTAGCCGACTCCTACTTCAGTAAAGTCAGTCAAAAAGAGAGTCGGACAATATGGGAGAAGCGTTTCAGAGACGGAGAGAAAGGGTTGCTAATAGTTTAGCCTTCTGCTAACAGCAGCCAACGGCTCACGGCTGCTGTTAGCAGAAGGCTAAATATGATCAACATTTACTCTCCATCTCTGAAACGTTTCTCTCATATTGTAGCTCTCTAGAGCCTCCAATCACAGTTTGGCATCTCAAATGTTTGTGATATCTGGATTCTGGCACCAACAACACAGCAAGATGATATTTTAGATGTGTAGCTTTAGCCCACTGCTAGTGTTAGTTAGCCTCCAGCTAACACCGGGACCTCACCGGGACCTCATCATGACCTCATCATGACCTCATCATGACCTCATCATGACCTCATCATGACGTCGACACGTCTATAGAAATATATAAAGTGGCGTTGAGACCTGTGGACGATGTGCGACGCTGAGCTCAGGGTGGAGGAAACTTCACTGAGCCAGCAGGCCAGAGTCAGAGCCAGCTGGTCCAGACCCAGACCCTCCAGACCTCCTTCAGACACCAGCTGAGTCCACCGGGCCTGGAGGACGAGGAGGATCAGAGGATCAGTACATCAATACATCAATACATCACACTGATCCAGACAGGTGAGACAGATCACGGTAGGTGAGACAGATCTAGACAGGTGAGACAGATCCAGACAGGTGAGACAGATCACGGTAGGTGAGACAGGTACCTGCAGGAAGTCTCTGAGCACCGGCGTCACACAGACGGCGAGCGGCTGCAGACGGCAGCAGCATCCTGGCGGGATGAAGACGGCGCTCGTGGACTCGGAGGTCAAACGGCTCCTGAAGGCGTCGGTCAGGTGACCACGATGAACGTCCACCATCAGCACGGACTCAGAGTTCCTCTGTGAGGTCACACGGGGACGCCACACCTGCTCAGAGGGACACATCACGTCACCAGACCTGTCTCTGGGAGGGATTTCACAATAAGAGCGGGGAGGAAGCAGATTCTCAGACCTTGTCGATCCAGATGTGGAGGCGCTCCTGGTCGGGGAATCCTTCCTGTCGAGCCTCCAGCAGAACGTTGTCGGGGAACCCTTGGGGAACGTGTGACGGGGTTCCTCTGAAGAACAGCAGGGGGGGCAGGAAGGTCCCGTCGGACAGAGCGGAGAGGACCACGTCGAACACGGGTTGGTCTTCGGGCGAGCCGAACAGCTGGAGGGCCGAAGGGTTCTGGTTGGAGAACCGGTCCGAGTCGATGAAGATGGAGAACTCGTCCATAGAACCCACACAGTGAGGAGGAACACGTCTGCTCTGGATCTGAACACAAAGAAACACACTTTGATTCATCAGCTGTGACCTCACAATCATCAGAGAGACAATGAGAACATCTGTTGTTGTTGCCTAGCAACAGTGGATGGAGTTCCTTGTGCTCTTTATGGGGAGATATTTTACCTTCTGCGTCTGCGCCGACCTCGTGGTACTTAAACTACGGTAGTACTTCTACACTGTGGTACTGTTACTCGTAGTACTTCTACACTGTAGTACTGTAACTCGTAGTACTTCTACACTGTGGTGCTGTAACTCGTAGTACTTCTACACTGTGGTACTGTTACTCGTAGTACTTCTACACTGTGGTACTGTTACTCGTAGTACTTCTACACTGTGGTGCTGTAACTCGTAGTACTTCTTGCAGAAACACAGTACTACATATTAAATACACGCTGACCTGTGCGGACAGCGAGCGGATGAATGTGCGGCTGTTTTCTCTGATGTTCTCCGGCAGTCTTCTTCGGTGGTTTTGGTGGTTGTTGTTGTTGTTGGCGGGCAGCAGACCGAGCTCGTGTCTCAACAGGAAGTCCACGGTCCAGCTGTACCGGTCCATCAGCAGACTGTCCTCGCCCAGAGCTTTCCTCGCCGTCTGCAGCAGGACGGCTTCGCTCACGCTCAGCTGCTGCTCTCTCTGACCCAGCAGCCACTCCGCCATCTCCTCCGTCCTCCAGCTCCACTTCCTGCGCCAGCGCCGCTCCTGCTGCCCGATCCACGAGCGGATCTCCAGAGGAGACGTCTGGAAGCGGCGTGAAGCCTGAGGGAGGCCGTGGCACAGCGAGGAGAGCACCACCGAGAGCTGGGAGGCCGTGAGAGGAGAGGCCGGATACTGAGGAGGCGTGGTAATGAGAACGTTAACAACTGTTGTCATGGAAACCATCAGGAACATGGAGGAACGTTTCTGTGATATTTAGGCTTCAGCGGGATCGTCTGTCGTCCAGTTTCATCAACTCTGCTCACATTTTAACACGAAAATGTTGAAAATAAAACATGAATGAAGTCTCGTTTCCATCCACTCCTGTTGAATATCAGTATCATTTAATAATATATAAATATATCATATAAATATAAACAGCTGGTCGGCACCACAGAAGAAGAGAGTGATTAAAAGAGATTCAGTCAATGCTCAGACATGATGGAATTATGACATTTGTGATCAAGAAATTAATAATACTAATACTAACAGTACTACTACTACTACTACTACTACTAATAATAATAATAATACTACATTGATTCTGGGTAACTGTGAAGAACGTTTTAAATTTTTTTCTGACATTTTATAAAGAAAACTATTAATCGATAATAATAATAATAATAATAAAAATATTACATTGATACAAGGAAACTGTGAATATTTCTATTTTTTTCTGACATTTAATAAACAAAACCATTAATAAATAAATTAATAATAATAGCAATAATAATAGTAATGATAATAATAATATATCGATTCTATTCAATTGTGAAGAATATTTTAAATTTTTTTCTGACATTTTATCAACAAAACCCTTAAAGAAATTAATAATAATAGTAATAATAATAATAATAATAATAACAGTAATAATAATAATAGTAATAATAATAATAACAATAATAGTAATAATAATAGTAATAACAGTAATAATAATAATAATAGTAATAATAATAATAATAGTAATAATAATAACGATAATAGTAATAATAATAGTAGTGATAGTAATAATAACAATAGTAATAATAGTTATAGTAATAATAACAATAATAGTAATAATAACAATATTAGTAATAATAAAAATAATAATAGTAATAATAGTTATAATAATAATAATAGTAATAATAACAATAACAGTAATAATAATAATAACGATAATAGTAATAATAATAGTAATAATAACAATAATAGTAATAATAATAATAACAATATTAGTAATAATAATAATAATAATAGTTATAATAATAATAATAATAGTAATAATAATAATAACAATAACAATAACAATAACAGTAACAATAATAATAATAATAATAATAATAGTAATAATAATAGCTAATGAACATGTTTACTGGTTGTTGTATAAATCTTGATGTCTACATGAAAGATTGTAATAAAACCAGAACTAAGTGAGTTATTAAAGGTTTATTTTGAAGGATAGATATTGATCTGAATATCATCATCATAAAGAAGCAGTCAGCTGATCATGTGCTCACCTGCTCATGCTGTGGGTGCGGCCCCAGGAACCTGATGGTCATGGCGGGGGGGGAGGAGAGGGGGGAGGGGGAGGTGAGGGGTTTGACTGACAGCTGGGTGAAGGTCTGACCGGGGGGGAGGAGGTGGATGGGGATGAAGGCTCCGCTCACACTGGGGAGGAAACAAACTGTCTCAGCTGATTTCTCATCACATTTCATTGAGTTTAACGTATCAATGGCTGGACAGGAAGTGATATAAGAAGAAAAGGCTTCATCAGATGAAAGCTCCGGAACAAGAGAAGGAGAGTGTTAAAGGGTTCCTCTGGTGTTTTTCTACCTGGACCCTGTTTTCACATGTTTTTATGGTGCGTTCACACCAAGAGTGAAGCCAACATTTACATTCAAAGTCAACGCAAAGAGGCGAATAGACGCGAATCTGCGCCGGGCGACGCGAACGACATTTATTCACGTTGAAATATTTCAACTGGAGCGAGATATCTCAGTCACAGTAACATCAGTGATCAGAGATCAGAGATCAATATTTACCTGTGAGGTTGTTGGTTCTGTGTTTCAGGTCCGTTAACACGCAGCTCTGAAACAACACACAGTTCAACAGTGAAGAAGAAGTACTTTACTGCAGTAAAAGTACTAATACACTCTGTGAAAATACTCTACTACAGGTAAAAGTACAGCTGTGATAGTACTCAGTGTTGTTCTATTATCTATCTGATTAATATTACTGCTGCATTTTAACTCCTTTATATCCTGTTGGCTCGTTTAATCTGCAGCAATGCATCATGGTCTATCAGATCTCTTATGTTTCCAGCTGATCCGAGAGGCTTTTGAAAGAGTTTACTCAGCTTCAGAAGGACGAAGAGGAGGATTTACTCTTCATCCTTCAGTTCATCATAAACATTCAACACCAACACATCTGGACACATCTGGTTTTACCTGGACAGGAAGTAACTAAAGCTGTCAGATAAGATGTAGTGGAGTAAAAAGTACAATATTTCCCTCTGAGAAGTCGCGGTGGAGGAGAAGTATTAATACTCGCATAAAGTACAAGTACCTTGAATACTGATTATCTCAGATTCAAAATGTGAAAAACAAGAAGCAAAATTTGATTTAATTTCCCTAAATTGTGCAGAAACTAAATGAGCTGCTTTAGTTTTTATAGTTAACATGAAGTCGTCTCCAGAGAACCGGACCTGATTAAACTCTGGCTCCATCTAGTGGTCACATCATGACCTTTCTTCTTCTTCTTCTTCTTCTTCTTCTTCTTCTTCTTCTTCTCTGAGACTAAAGGCTGAAAACAGCAGACTGAACCCGTTGGATTCATCTATACCAGGAGTCAGCAACCTTTACTATCAAAAAAAATAATCTGTCTGGAGCCACAAACAATATACAGTTTATAGACTAAGTATATAGTACTGTAATACTATAATATAATATATAATATATATATACTGTAAGTCTAATGCAGTGAGGGCCAAAGAGCAGATGTACTACGGAGTATTAGGGTCACATTGAGGGGAAAAACATCTGAGATTTACAGAATAAAGTTGCACTATTACGAGAATAAAGTTCTAATATTACGAGAATAAAGTTCTAATATTACGAGAATAAAGTCATAACTTTACGAGAAGAAAGGTCGTAATATAACGAGAATAAAGTTGTAATATTACGAGAAAAAAAATTGTAATATTACGAGAATAAAGTTCTAATATTACGAGAATAAAGTCATAACTTTAAGAGAAGAAAGGTCGTAATATAATGAGAATAAAGTTGTAATATTACGAGAATAAAGTTCTAATATTACGAGAATAAAGTTGTAATATTACGAGAATAAAGTCATAACTTTACGAAAATAAAGTCGTAATATTACGAGAATAAAGTTGTAATATTACGAGAAAAAAAAATTGTAATATTACGAGAATAAAGTCGTAATATTACGAGAATAAAGTCGTAATATTACGAGAATAAAGTCATAACTTTAAGAGAAGAAAGGTCGTAATATAACGAGAATAAAGTTGTAATATTACGAGAATAAAGTTGTAATATTACGAGAAAAAAAGTTGTAATATTACGAGAATAAAGTCATAACTTTAAGAGAAGAAAGGTCGTAATATTACGAGAATAAAGTCATAACTTTAAGAGAAGAAAGGTCGTAATATTACGAGAATAAAGTCATAACTTTACGAGAAAAAAGTCGTAATATTACGAGAATAAAGTCATAACTTTAAGAGAAGAAAGGTCGTAATATTACGAGAATAAAGTCATAACTTTAAGAGAAGAAAGTCGTAATATTACGAGAATAAAGTCAAAACTTTATGAGAAAAAAGAAAATAAGACGTAAAACTACTACTTAATAATAATAATAATAAATAATAATAAAACATAATATTATGACTTTATTCTCTAAATCTCAGATTTCTTTTTTTCTCCTCAATGTGGCCCTAATACTCCGTCGTACCGTCGTACCATAGACCGACAACAATGAGAAATAAAAACGAAAATGTAAACAAAAAACAGTTAATCATTTCCATTTTTAGAGATCCACAGTGAGCCACTGGAGAGGGGCTAAAGAGCTGCAGGTTACTGACCTCTGGTCTATAAAGACTAATAATAATAATAATAATAATAATAATAATAATAATAATAATAATAATCTACCCCTGGTCTATAATAATAATAATAATAATAATAATAATAATAATAATCTACCCCTGGTCTATAAAGACTAAACTTATCAATTTAATTTGAATGATATAATCACATAAAAACCTCTAATCTTTACTTATTTATTGGTGTTTCTGATGTGTTGTTATTCTGTCACAGCACGCTGTTTAAAAGGTTGAATAATAATAATAATAATAACAATAATAATAATAATGAATAAAAGTTACGAGTCAAGAGGATGCAGCGATGTCGTGGTCTCTCCATCAGGTGGTTGGCCATCAGATCTCCTCCGAAGGTGGTGAACGTGCACGACACACACCTCAACCTCTGAGACTCCCTGACACACACACACACACACACACACACACACACACACACACACACACACACACACACACACACACACACACACACACACACACACACACACACACACACACATCTGGTTAATATTAAATATGGATTAGTTTGAATCTATAACGAGTGATTAAGTGACTTCTGGTTCAGATGTTTCAGATGATTACTGTCTGAATCTCTGTCTCTCAAACTGAACTAAATATGTTAATTATGTTGAACTTTAAATCAATTAAAACTCTCATAAGACGTAGATTAGTTTATATAAAACACACAATACATAAAGCCCTTAGATATAAATGAGGATGGAAGATTTCAGGTGACTCTAAATGGGTTTATAGATTTATAGAAAATAATAATGTGTTGAATTCTGAATGTTCTGAATGTAAATAAGATAAATGAGTGAGTTAATGAGGTGTGTTACCGCGGCTCCGGCTGGAAGATGGTGAGGTACGGAGGATTCCTCCTGCAGCTGGCGTGGTTACTGCGGAAACATCCAGAGGTGAAGGTCAAAGGTCAAAGGGTCATAATATCATATATTCTTAATAAGAGAGGGAGCTAAAACGGGATCCTGCTGAGATTTTGTTTAAATATTCAAGTTAATTTCATTCATATTGCCCACTATCATAAATCACAATCATTCTTTAAAACTAAATCTTCCTCTGAAAGTGTTTTTTATTATTAATCTTTAGTTGACACTGATCCTGTTTATTGTATTTTTATTCTTGATTTACTGTAAATGTTATTATTATTAACACTTCTCAGACATGAACTCTGTGTAACTTTATTACTGTGTTAATGTTTTATTTTATGATTACTGACGTCATCATTAAAGTTTATGGAAATTCAATGTTTGCCCACTCTGAGGCTACGATGCGCTCCGAGGCTCGGACCGGCTTCTGCTAATCAATCAAAGTCATTTAATAATCAGAACCTCCGCTCAGCTTCAGTGTTCTGGTTCATATCTCAGTAAACTGGATCTCTTAGAGTTTGAACAAATCAAATCATCTGAAGACACTTTGGACTGTGAGAAACATTTAAAGAGACGATACACTACCGATCACTCTGAAAGCATGAACATTAGATAACAGAATCCTTACTTGATCATGTGGTTGGCGTAGGACGTGGAGCAGCAGGTGATGAACCTGCAGAGAGAGCAGTGCACCAGAGACGGGAAGTGACTCCTGAAGTCACGAACTGTCGACAGACACTCCACACAGCGCTGAGATGGACGAGAGACACTGAGAGAGAGAGAGAGAGAGACGCAATGATGTTTAACATTTATTAAAGACTCTACTGAGTGAAGTTAAGCACAGTGACCATGCAGCCATCATGCTGAGGTCAAAGTATGTAAACAAACTACCAAGTGAGAGGTCAGGAAATGGTCACTCATTTTCTCTTGTTTCTCTCTTTTCTGCCTCTGACTCCTGAAGACTGGCCATTTATATATATATATATATATATATATATATATATATATATATATATATATATATATTAGGGCTGTCAATCGATTCAAATATTTAATCGAGATTATTGCATGATTGTTGATGCTTCATTGTGATTAATCCCACATTTTTTTATCTGTTGTAAATGAACCTTAAAGGGAGATTTATCAAGTATTTAATCCTCTTATCAACATGGGAGTAGAAAAATATGCTGCTTTATGTAAATGTATGTATATATTTATTATTGTAAATCAATGACCAACACAAAACAATGTCAGATATTGTCCAGAAACCCTCACAGGTTCTGCATTTAGCATAAAACAATATGCTCAGATCATAACATGGCAAACTGCAGCCCAACAGGAAACAACAGCTGTCAGTGTGTCAGTGTGCAAAAAATTTGACAATGTCAAAAAATGTACAATAAAAAATTGAAAAATTTAATAAAAATAAAAATAAAAATAAAAATTCAATAATGTCGAAAAATTGAAAAATGTCAAAAAAAAAAAAAAAAAAAGAAAGAAAGTCTGACAAATGTCAAAAAGTGTCCCAAAAATAGTCTGAAAAAGTGTAAAAAAAAAAAAAAAAAGAAGTTCAACAATGTCAAAAAATGTACAATAAAAAATTGAAAAATTGTCCGAAAAATGTAAGAAAAATAAAAATAAAAATAAAAATTCAATAATGTCGAAAAAATAAGAAAAATTTCCAAAAAAGTAAAAAAAAAAAAAAAAATGAAAGTCTGACAAATGTCAAAAAATGTCCCAAAGAAAGTCTGAAAAATGTAAAAAAAAAAAAAAAAAAAAAAAGTTTGAATAATCTCGAATTTTTTTTTTTTTAAATGTCGGAAAATGTCAAAAAGAAAAAAAAAAAGTCCCAAAAATAGTCTGAAAAAATGTAAAAAAAAAATGTCAAGAAAAATATTGTCCAGAAACCCTCTCAGGTTCTGCATTTAGCATAAAACAATATGCTCAGATCATAACATGGCAAACTGCAGCCCAACAGGCAACAACAGCTGTCAGTGTGTCAGTGTGCTGACTTCACTATGACTTGCCCCAAACTGCATGTGATTATCATAAAGTGGGCATGTCTGTAAAGGGGAGACTCGTGGGTACCCATAGAACCCATTTACATTCACTGATCTGGAGGTCAGAGGTCAAGGGACCCCTTTGGAAATGGACATGACAGTTTTTCCTCACCAACATGTAGTGTAAGTTTGGAGCGTTATTTAACCTCCTTCATGACCAGCTAGTCTGACCTGGTTGGTGCCGATGGATTCATCAGGTTTTATAGTTTACTATGATACCAGTATCTTCACTCTAGATTTAAAACTGAGCCGCTACAACCTCCGAAGGATGGATCGCATTAATGCGTTAAAGAAATTAGTTGCGTTAAAACAATATTTGCGTTAACGTGTTATGGCGTTAACTCTGACGGCTCTACAATAAACCTGATCATCCACGATGACATCAGTCCACTGACACGGTAAACTTCACATATTCTTTTGCACTCTACTCTGAAATCACGCTTTTGTACAGTTCTGGTTACAGACTCTCTCTCCACCTCTACTCGTATTTTGAGTGTGATTTATTTGCCCGAAAAAAGAGACAAAACGCACAATAAACAAATTTAAACTCCAGGACATGGGGGGGTGAATATAGTTCTATAAGCATGGGTAAGTGTTGTTGCATACACGTTTATTTATGAGTATATGGATCTAGGTCATGTGTACGTAGTTACGCCTGTATCTGTTTATGCAGACATACCAGTTTATGTTGAGGTATATTGTATATCGATATGCATGTTTCTATATTATTATTTGCACGGTAGATATTGTTATGTACATGCACAATATACTATGAATCAATTTAAGTTGAATTGTTTTGGAACTATATCTGTATATGTTAACATGTTCTAACTGTACAGATACTGGAGGATATTGTATATGAGGTTGGGACATTTTTTGACATTTGTCAGACTTTCTTTTTTTTTTTTTTTACTTTTTTGGACATTTTTCAATTTTTTTCGACATTATTGAATTTTTATTTTAATTTTACTTACATTTTCCGGACAATTTTTCAATTTTTTATTGTACATTTTTTGACATTGTCGAACTTCTTTTTTTTTTTTACATTTTTTCAGACAATTTTTGGGACTTTTTTTGTTGTTGTTGTTGTTGACATTTTTGACACTTTAAAAAAAAAAAAAAAAAAAAAAAAAAATCGCCATTTTTCAAACCTTTTTTTTTTTTTTTTTTTACATTTTTCAGACTTTTTTTGGGACATTTTTTGACATTTGTCAGACTTTCTTTTTTTTTTTTTTACTTTTTTTGGACATTTTTCAATTTTTTTTCGACATTATTGAATTTTTATTTTTATTTTACTTACATTTTTCGGACAATTTTTCAATTTTTTATTGTACATTTTTTGACAATGTTGAACTTCTTTTTTTTTTTTTTTTTCTTCATTTTTTCAGACTATTTTTGGGACTTTTTTTTTTTCTTTTTGACATTTTCCGACATTTAAAAAAAAAAATGTTCGACATTTTTCAATTTTTTTTTTTTTTTTTTCAGGTTTCCTGTACCTCTCCTGGCTGATGGTGGACAGCAGCGGGCCGAGACTCCTCACTGGTTTCCTCTTAGGAGCTTCCTGCGTGGGCGGCGCCCGGTCAACGTCGACCACCTGGAACACAGAAGAAGACGACACGAGTAGAACCCAACTGAACATGTGATGGTTCTGTTAATGCGGGTCCCTGAACATGCTAACATGCTGATGTTTAGCATGTTAGCATGTTCAGTCTTCAGCTGTGCAGGTATCAGGTGATAAACCACAGAGTTGGACTCATTAACACCCTGATGGATCATCCTCAGGGGAACATGATGATGAACCACATCTCTGACTGAGGTCTGAACCAGAACATATCTGGACTACAGCTGTTCCTTTACACACTGACCTTGCATGTAGTGACTGTTTTCTTCACTTCTTCTTCTCTCTCACATCCTCCGACCACAGAATACGTTCTCACAGTCACCTGCAGACGGAGAGAGTTTAACCTGTTACTGACTGATGTCAGAACAGCTGGTTCATGATTCTCTGTTTAATATCCGTGTTGTTGTGGTTCTTGTGGACTCCAGCTGACCCCACCTTGGTTCCAGGTTTGAGTCCGATGAGTTGTGGAGGTCTGATGTGGGTTCTGTGGCTCAGCTTGTGTTCAATACGTTCTCTAACGTACAGGAAGTGGAGACGACACTTATCGCAGCCGAACACGTGCTTCTTCTACACACAGAAACACACAACAACACACAGAACACAGTATGTCAGATGGATGTAAAGTAGTAGTAGTAGTAGTAGCAGTAGTAGCAGTAGTAGCAGCAGTAGTAGCAGTAGTAGTAGTAGCAGCAGTAGTAGTAGTAGTAGCAGTAGTAGCAGTAGTAGTAGTAGCAGCAGTAGTAGTAGTAGTAGCAGTAGTAGCAGCAGTAGCAGTAGTAGCAGTAGTAGTAGTAGCAGCAGTAGTAGCAGCAGTAGCAGTAGCAGTAGCAGCAGTAGTAGCAGTAGTAGTAGTAGCAGTAGCAGTAGTAGTAGTAGTAGTAGTAGCAGCAGTAGTAGCAGTAGTAGTAGTAGCAGCAGTAGTAGTAGTAGCAGCAGTAGTAGCAGCAGTAGCAGTAGCAGTAGCAGCAGTAGTAGCAGTAGTAGTAGTAGCAGCAGTAGTAGTAGTAGTAGCAGTAGTAGTAGCAGCAGTAGCAGTAGTAGCAGTAGTAGTAGTAGTAGTAGTAGTAGTAGTAGTAGCAGTAGCAGTAGTAGTAGTAGTAGCAGTAGCAGTAGTAGTAGTAGTACCAGTAGCAGTAGTAGTACCAGTAGCAGTAGTAGTACCAGTAGCAGTAGTAGTACTAGTAGCAGTAGTAGTAGTAGCAGCAGCAGCAGCAGCAGTAGCAGTAGCAGTAGCAGTAGTAGTAGTAGTAGTAGCAGCAGCAGCAGCAGCAGTAGCAGTAGCAGTAGTAGTAGTAGTAGTAGCAGCAGCAGCAGTAGCAGTAGCAGTAGTAGCAGCAGTAGTAGTAGTAGTAGCAGTAGTAGCAGCAGTAGCAGTAGTAGCAGTAGTAGTAGTAGCAGCAGTAGTAGCAGCAGTAGCAGTAGCAGTAGCAGCAGTAGTAGCAGTAGTAGTAGTAGCAGTAGCAGTAGTAGTAGTAGTAGTAGTAGCAGCAGTAGTAGCAGTAGTAGTAGTAGCAGCAGTAGTAGTAGTAGCAGCAGTAGTAGCAGCAGTAGCAGTAGCAGTAGCAGCAGTAGTAGCAGTAGTAGTAGTAGCAGCAGTAGTAGTAGTAGTAGCAGTAGTAGTAGCAGCAGTAGCAGTAGTAGCAGTAGTAGTAGTAGTAGTAGTAGTAGTAGTAGTAGCAGTAGCAGTAGTAGTAGCAGTAGCAGTAGTAGTAGTAGTACCAGTAGCAGTAGTAGTACCAGTAGCAGTAGTAGTACCAGTAGCAGTAGTAGTACTAGTAGCAGTAGTAGTAGTAGCAGCAGCAGCAGCAGCAGTAGCAGTAGCAGTAGTAGTAGTAGTAGTAGCAGCAGCAGCAGCAGCAGTAGCAGTAGCAGTAGTAGTAGTAGTAGTAGCAGCAGCAGCAGCAGCAGTAGCAGTAGCAGTAGTAGTAGTAGCAGTAGCAGTAGCAGTAGTAGCAGTAGCAGTAGTAGTAGTAGTAGTAGTACTGGTAGTAGTAGTACCTGGTGTCTGGCGAAGTGCTGCTGGTAGCAGGCGCTGCTTCTCATCACTCTCAGACAGTATTGACACATCAGGTCTTTGGTGTCGGCGTGAAGCTGCTGAAAGTGAGACCAGACCTCTGAGTAGAAGGACGACCTGAAGTCACACACCTGCAGGACGACAGAGACACACACATTAAATACTACTAATATTAAATACTACTAGTACTGCTGAAGAAGAGGATAGGTTGTTTCCTGAGTCCCACCTGGCAGACGTAGGGCATCTCTCCTGGTTTGTGGGTGTTCTTCATGTGGCGAAGGAACGCTGCTTCACTGCCAAACTCCAGCTCACAGATCTTACACTTAGCTGGATGAATAACACAAACAGTCATCAGGAAGACATCAAACCATGATGAAAACATCTGCTCAGCCTCTTAAACATCAAACCATGATGAAAACATCTGCTCAGCTTCTTAAACATCACACCATGATGAAAACATCTGCTCAGCTTCTTAAACATCACACCATGATGAAAACATCTGCTCAGCTTCTTAAACATCACACCATGATGAAAACATCTGCTCAGACTCTTAAACATCACACCAACATGAAAACATCTGCTCAGCTTCTTAAACATCACGCCATGATGAAAACATCTGCTCAGCTTCTTAAACATCACACCATGATGAAAACATCTGCTCAGCTTCTTAAACATCACACCATGATGAAAACATCTGCTCAGCCTCTTAAACATCACACCAACATGAAAACATCTGCTCAGCTTCTTAAACATCACACCATGATGAAAACATCTGCTCAGCTTCTTAAACATCACACCGACATGAAAACATCTGCTCAGCTTCTTAAACATCACACCGACATGAAAACATCTGCTCAGCTTCTTAAACATCACACCACCATGAAAACATCTGCTCAGCTTCTTAAACATCACACCATGATGAAAACTTCTGCTCAGCTTCTTAAACATCACACCATGATGAAAACATCTGCTCAGCCTCTTAAACATCAAACCATGATGAAAACATCTGCTCAGCATCTTATAATAATAATAATAATGATGACTCATGTGCAGGTGTGTTGGGGTGTTACCGACCTGTGGACTGGTACTGACTGTGAACAGCCTCCAGGTGGCACTGCAGTTTGAACGGAGACAAGAAGTGACGGAAACAGTGAGGACACTGAGAGTCCGTGATGTCTCCGTCCTCCGAAGACATCGTGGACACATGTTGCTTCATGTGAGACATCAACCTGTCAGACAGACGGAGCTTCAGTTTTTTATTCTTTTATAGTCGACTAACTTGTAAAACGGTTGTTTTCTTTAGATACCTCACAAAGACATTTTTACTTTTGGTATTAGTACTGCTATTTCAGTAAAGGAGTACTAGTACAAACACAGGAGTGAGTCTCACTTGATGTTGTTGCGCAGCGTCTTGGGACAGTGGATGCAGCGGTACGGTCCAGTAAACCTGTGATCCAGCGTGTTGGATTTGATGGCCCTCAGTCCGCGGTCGGTGCCGTAATAAAAGTCCTCCACCATTATCACCAGTTTACCGTGAGGGAGGCTGGGGGGGGGGGGTTCAGACGGCTCCTTCTTGGGGCTGCAGGTGGTGGGGGGGGGCTGGGCTGGGACGGGGCTGGTGAAGCGCTCTGGCAGGAAGTCATCCAGCGGTCTGTATTTCCTCTGAGGCGGAGAGACGACTCGAGGCTGAAGGAGACACACAGGAAGATAATTCATTTGTTCATTCATGAAGCCCGTAAACGTCTGTGGGGCGTATCTGGAAAATACAGCGACTTTTTAATGTGCCATCGTCGCGCACACAAGCAGGTCGGGCAGGTTCGGGGGAGCTTCCTAGAAAATATAGCGGATTCGGGCGGGCGGGTCAAAAAAGTGACAAAGCAGCGTTCCGAGTAAGTTATTAATAACTTTGTGCAATAACTAGAGCTGCTTGATTATGGCAAAAATCATAATCCCGATTATTTTGGTCAATGTTGAGATCCCGATTATTTAACACAGTTACTGGAAGGAACATTTTGTAGACTACATTTTAAAGTTAAATTAAATGAATCTGGTGCACTTTGAGAGTAAAATTAAGAGGCTGAATCTATGAAGAACTTCGTGCTAACACCCACAAAGCACGGTAAACGAGACGCTGTACTAGATGTTGTTGCTGTGGTGCTCCTACTTGTAATGTCAGCACTGAGAACCTCACTGGTCCCTTTAAGCAATACTTAAGTTTCAGACTAAATTCATTCTCTGAGGCAGGTGACAGGAAAGATGTGTGTTGGGAGATGGATGGGAGGGTAACCTGGTTCCAGATTATCTTTATGTCAGCAGTATAAACTCACAGCAGAGGGTCCCGGTCGAGTCTTGGACACTCTGCTGGAGGTCTGAGGGTCTCTGGAGGTTTTGGAGGTTTTCTTCTTGTCTCTGCTCCTCCTGAAGTTTTTCTTCTTCTTCAGGTTCTTCAGACCCAGAGCGATCGCGGGGCTGCACAGCTGGAGGAGGAGGAGGGAGGGTTTTTTTAGAGAGGGGGGGGGGTCAGGATGTGTTATGTCACAGCTGAAGGGGGCGTGGCTACCAGACTTACACACATGAATCCTCTGAGCGCCGTGATGAGTTTGTACTGAGACGTGCAGACGAGACAGTCGGGAGGCGAGACGGGTCCAAGCTGACCTGAGGACAGACAGATGACAACATATATTAGCTGCACCAGCCTACCACACTACTATACTACATATTAGGTTTTATTCTATTATTTTTTACTCCTGCACTATTTTATGTTTTAGGTCCAGGTAGGATCTTCGAAGGCAAAGCGGTCCCAGGGGAAGGGCCAGACAAAGAGCGATTCACACCTTTATGAATCAGACCCAAAAGAGTTGTGGAACCTCGCCTGGAAAAGGGAAATCGGGGCCCCCTTCTAGAGCCAGACCTGGGAGGGTCGATCGCCGGCAAGCGTCTGGCGGCCGGGCATTGGTACATAGGGCCCAGCCGGGCACAGACCGAAAGATCAACATAGAGCCGCCACCCGCAGAGATAGGCATTGGGGTCGGGTGCAGTGTGAGCCGGGCGGCAGGCAAAGGCTGAGATCTAGGTTTGCTGATCCCCGGCATCGCAGACTGGATCTACTTATGTGGAACGTCACCTCTCTGGCAGGGAAGGAACCGGAGCTGGTGCGGTACCAACTAGATATAGTTGGGCTCACCTCCATGCATAGCTCTGGCTCTGGAACCAAAACTCCTGGAGAGGGGCTGGACTCTCACCTATTCCGGAGTCGCCCAGGGTGAGAGGTGCCGACCGGGTGTGGGGATACTCACGCTGTGTTAGGAGTTCTCCCCGGAGAACGAGAGGATCGCCTCTATGCGACTGCGAGACGCTGAGAGGAAGTCTCAGACTGTTGTTTGTGCTTATGTACCAAACAGCATCTCAGAGTACCGAACCGTCTTGGAATCTCTGAGTGGCATCCTGAAAAGGGCGCCGACTGGGGACTCCATAGTTCTCCTGGGGGACTTCAACGCTCACGTGGGCGACGATGGAGAAACCTGGAGGCGGGCCTGATCTGAACCTGAGTGGTGCTGAGTTGTTGTTTGTTGACTTCTGTGCTAGTCATGAATTGACCATAACAAACACAATGTTCGAGCATAGGGCCGTTCATAAGTGAACTTGGTAGCGATGATCGACTTCGTGGTCGTATCATGAGATCTGCGGCCGTATGTCTTGGACATCCGGGTGAAGAGAGGAGCGGAGCTCTCAACTGATCACCAACTGGTGGTGAGTTGGATCAGATCGAGGGGGAGGCTGCCGGACAGACCTGGAAACCCCAAACGTGTAGTGAGGGTGAACTGGGAACGTCTGGCTGAGGCCCCTGTCTGCGAGGTCTTCAACTCCCACCTCCGGAAGAATTTTTGCGCATCCCGGTGGAGGCTGGTGACATGGAATCAGAGGGGGCCATGTTCAAAGCCTCCATTGTGAAAGCGGCTGCTAGGAGTTGTGGTCAGAAGGTCTTCGGTGCCTGTCGTGGCGGAAACTTAAGAACCAACTGGTGGACACCAGCGGTGAAGGAGAACGTCAAGCTGAAGAAGGAGGCCTTTCGGGCTTGGTTGGCCCAGAGGTACCCGGAAACAGCTGACATGTACTGGTTGGCCAGAAGGGCTACAGCTCCGGTGGTTGCCAAAGCAGACACCCGGGTGTTGGAGGAGTTCGGGGAGACCATGGAGAAGGACTTTTGTTTGGCCTCCAGGAAGTTCTGGCAAACCAACTAAGCACGGGAGAACAACTGCGGACCCGGACTGGGGATATTGTCGAGCGGTGGAAAGAGCGCTGAGGAACTCCTGAACCCAACCAACAAGTCCTCTGTAGAGGAGGCAGTTTGAAGACTCGACGGCAAGGCGTCAGGGGGTAGATGAGATTTGCCCTGAGATGCTGAAGGCTCTGGATACTGTTGGACTGTCTTGGCTGACTCTTCAGTGTCACGTGGAGGTCGGGGACAGTGCCGATGGAATGGCAGACCTGGGTGGTGGTTCCCATTTTTTAAAAAGGGGGACCGGAGGGTGTGCTCCAATTATCGGGGTCACATTGCTCAGCCTACCCAGGAAAGTTTATTCTAGGGTGCTGGAAAGGAGGCTTCGACCAATTGTCGAACCTCAGATTCAGGAGGAACAATGCGGATTCCGTCCAGGCCGTGGAACAGTGGACCAGCTCTTTACCCTTGTGGGGGTCATGGGAGTTTGCCCATCCAGTCTACATGTGTTTTGTGGACTTGGAAAAGCCTTAAGACCGTGTACCCCAGGGAGTGTTGTGAGGGGTACTGCGGGAATATGGGGTACCGGGGCCTGTTACGAGCCATCCGGTCCTTGTATAACCGAAGTGAGAGCTGTGTCCATATACACGTTTCTGCTGGGTGTTGACCTCCGCTAGAGTTGTCCCTTGTTGCCGATTCCTGTTTGTGATTTTCATGGACAGGATCTCAAGATGCAGCCGGGGGGAGGAGTGTGTCCGGTTCGGGGACCTCAGAATTGCATCTCCGCTCTTTGCAGATGATGTGGTTCTGATGGCTTCATCAGACCGTGACCTTCAGCAGCACTGGGGCGGTTTGCCACCGAGTGCGAAGCGGTCGGGATGAGAGTCAGTACCTCCAAGTCTGAGGTCATGGTTCTCTGCCGGAAAACGGTGGACTGCTCCCTCCGGGTTCGGAGTGAGTCTTTGCCCCATGCGAGGGAGTTTAAGTATCTCGGGGTCTTGTTCACCAGTGAGGGTAAAATGGAGCGGGAGATGGACAGGCGGTCCGGTGCAGCGTCAGCAGTTATGTGGACGCTCTACCGGACCGTTCTGGTAAGGGTCCATCCACTCACCAACCCTCATGAGCTTTGGGTAGTGACCGAAAGAATGAGATCGCGGATACAAGCTACCAAAATGAGTTTCCTTCACAGGATGGCTGGGTTCAGCCTTAGAGAGAGGGTGAGGAGCTCAGACAGCCGGAGGAAGACGCTGCTCCTTCACCTCTAAAGGAACCAGCTGAGGTGGTTCAACATCTGATCGGGATCCTCCTGGACATCTCCCTTTGGAGGTTTTCTGGGCACCTCCAGCTGGTAAGAGGCCCCGGGGTAGACCAAGAACACGCTGGAGAGATTATATATCTGGTCTGGCCTGGGAACGCCTCGGGGATTTAACATACCTTTGTGCAGGGGTTTGTGAGGAGCTGCAGGTCTGATGCTGCTGCTGCTGCTGGGGGCGGGCGGCTTGGTGGTCTTTGGTACTGGGGGTGTAGTCAGTGGTGCTGGGGTTGTAGTCTGTGGGGCTGGGGGTGTAGTGTGTGGTACTGGAGGTGTAGTCCGAGATGCTGGGGTCGTAGTCTGTGGTGCTACGGTCAGTGGTGCTGGGGGTGTAGTCTGTGGTGCTGGGGTCAGTGTTGCTGGGAGTGTAGTCTGTGGTGCTGGGGTCAGTGATGCTGGGAGTGTAGTCTGTGGGGCGGGGGTCAGTGGTGCTGAGGGTGTAGTCTGTGGTGCTGGGGTCAGTGGTGCTGAGGGTGTAGTCTGTGGGGCGGGGGGTGTAGTCTGTGGTGCTAGGGGTGTAGTCTGTGGGGCGGGGGGTGTAGTCTGTGGTGCTGGGGGTGTGGTCTGTGGGGCGGGGGTCAGTGGTGCTGGGGGTGTAGTCTGTGGTGCTGGGGGTGTGGTCTGTGGGGCGGGGGTCAGTGGTGCTGGGGGTGTAGTCTGTGGTGACATGAGGGTCCACGGTGAGGTGAAGGTGAAGGTCCATGGTGAGATGAAGGCTATAGGGGAGCCGAGGGTAACAGGAGAGGCTCCAGGTGGGGCGAGGGCAGAGGACGGGGTCTTCGGGCCCATCAGAGGGGGGCAGGATTTGAAGTTCCCACTGTGGACAGTCAAAACCTTTTGAGCTGCTTCACCTGAGACCACACCTGGACCACAGAGAGAGAGAGAGAGGGAGGGAGGGAGGGAGACACTCTGAGGCTCGGAAACCATCATGTTTAAACTCCATCAACCAGGTGGTGTGTTTACCTGTGATGACGGGGGTGGGGTCAGCGGTCAGGGAGGCCGCGGTGCTGACTGCAGGACTGTGGATCTGGACTGTAGTGAACCCACTGGCTGAACCTCCGGGATGAGAGCGCAGCTCCAGCTCTGCAGCGCCGCCTGCAGGACGAACATGGAAACCATTTACAGGACGATCAGAGCGCTTCAGAGCGTCCATGAGACCGCGACGCCGGTGGGAGTGATTACAACCACCACCGTCACAGATTTAAAACCATGTGGAAGAAGAGATTCTGTAGGGAGATCATCATTTGGACAACAGTTGAACATTTAGTGAAATCCTCTTCTTCTCTTTCTCTCTGAGAGTCAGAGGTTCAGATTGAAACCACTCTCATGACTGTATGTTACGTTGGCTTAGCTTAGCATAAAGACTGGAAAGGGGAGAAACAGCTAGCCTAAACAACAAGTAAAGTTGTGGTTGTCATGTAGCGAGTCTTATTTTAAAAAAACAAACATTTTTTGAGTATGAAAATATATTCTTGACTTGTCAATAGTAGTGTAAACATAATGATATTAACTCAAAGACCACTTACTTGCTTTTTCTGGAGCTTTCTACCACATCTCACAGTCGTTATCCATCAGACAACGACGCAAGTATAAAACTTTGTTTTAGGGCTGCCAAAGTTAACGTGACAACGCGTTAACGCAAATTTGTTTCAACGCCACTAATTTCTTTAATACATCAACGCAACTTGTGATTGTTAGGTTGTAGCTCAGTTTTAAAGCTAAATGACTTATTTAGCTTTCTTATTTAGCTTGTTTAGCTTATTTAGCTTTCTAGCTTTCTAGCTAATTTAAATTAGTTAAAGCCAAATTACGCTCCAAACTTGCATTAATTTGATTTATTGTGGAATGAGAAGCTAACTAGTAGTTTAGAAGAAAAACATTTTGTCTGCAGGACCCTCCTGTGATCACATCATCCTGCAGTTAGAACAACAGACTGAACTGAACTGACCTCCAGGCAGCAGGCGGACGAGCCGACCGTTCACCTTGAAGCCCAGAGCAGCACCTGAAGACTGAACACACATATATATTAATATATATAAATATATATATACATATATACATATATGTATATATATAATTAGGAAGACTAAGACATAAAAGAAAGGTAGGTCACTGACAAGGCAGAAATATTCACATACCATTTTCTGAAGGCAAAAGTTGACCATTTTAAATTAAATATTGTGAAGCTGCAGATTCTACAGACTTAAGAAAAGATCTTTGTTTGGTACAGGTGGTTGTTTCTTCCTGGTGTGTCACAGGAAGGTGATCACCTGTCTGAAGGAGGGAGTTAACCGAACATACAGACGAGACCGATGTGGTTTAGTTAAGAAGCATCCTGTTACCTTCAGTGTGTTGTGGTGTGTGGGAGCGCTGCAGCTGCTGACTGGTTGAACTGGGATGGGGATGATCCTGACTGGTGGGAGATCCGTTTCCTCCTCCATCGGACGGACGGAAGCCTCCACAGCTGCAGAGAGACAAAAGAGAAACTCTAACACCTGATCACATATTTCCTGATTTATTTGTTATGTTATTTTCAAATGTTAACGTCCACTCAGCCGTTAGCAGAAAGCAGTGACGTAGGTTAGCACGGTAAGCTAGTCAATAAGGTTATGAATAATAACGCTAGCACTAGCTGAGTCAACGTCAGCTGTGATCAGTTTGGAAATAACTGAAAGAAGTGAGGTTGTATGAATACTGCCGTGTTCTGAGAGGTAAAATTACTGTTTTTGTGAATGGAGTCTGGTGGCTTTGAAGAGAGAGATATAACAGCTTCTGTTCCCGTGTTAATTTTGGCAACTATTTAAGATTTAGTCTTAGTCTTAAAATGAAAGTGCTCATTAGTTTTACTCACTTTAGTCATTTTTATCCTTCATAGTTTTAGTCTAGAATTTGATTTTAGTCAAAATGTTTCTCTCTTAATTTTGTCAGCTATGTTTCTTTTATTTAATCTTAGTCCTGTTTAGTCGTCAGATTATATTGAACATTTCTGTTATTTTAGTCAAACTTATTTCTAGGGATGGGTCATGATTTTTGATTTTTCTAATAGTCATTAAATTATAAAAAAAAAAAATCAGGATATGTGGGCAGTTTTGAAAAATCATCGTCTAGTTCCCAGTGATTATCAAATAGTATTTTTGCTTGGAATGCACATCCCTACTTATTCCACATAAACTTTTATCTTCTCATTATCTGATGAAAAACAGGTTGAATGGTTCAGAATGCAGCTTTGTCATCATTCATCATCAAACAAATGTTTTATGTTAAAAAAAGGAGTTTTGTTGTGATGTTTTTGCGTGTTTATTAAAAATGTATCGTCACCAGACACTGATGGGGAAACATCAACCACATGACAGTGACTGATCTGAGAACACCTGATCCAGCGTGTTTGATTCAACTCTTCACCTTCATCACGTCTCTCCTCCTCTTCGTCTCTCTCTGGTGCTCGAGGCCAAACCTCCTGCTCCTCTTCATCACACTCCATCAGCAGGTCAGCACCTCCTCCGGCTGATATCTGCACCTCCATCATCTCCTCTTCTGCAGAGAGGACACACCGGTCAGTCAAACCTTCACCTTATCATTGTTACATCAGAACCAAGTGGTCGGATTTAATGCATCAATGGTGGATTTAACATCATAAATAGATTAGTGTGTTAGAGTTTTAAGTAGAAGTCTGTTTTGACATTTGAATGATGGATCATATCTGTGTAACGCCGCTAATTTCTTTAACTCATCATGTGATTTTTGTTTTTTGTAGCGGCTCAGTTTTAAAGCCAGAGTGAAGATACTGGTATCATATCAAACTAGAAATCCTGATGAATCCATCGGTACCAACCAGGTCAGACTAGCTGCTCATGAAGGAGGTTAAATAACGCTTCAAACTCACGCTAAATGTTGGTGAGGAAAACTGTCATGTCCATTTTCAAAGGGGTCCCTTGACCTCTGACCTCCAGATCAGTGAATGTAAATGGGTTCTCTGGGTACCCACGAGTCTCCCCTTTACAGACATGCCCACTTTATGATAATCACATGCAGTTTGGGGCAAGTCATAGTGAAGTCAGCACACTGACACACTGACAGCTGTTGTTGCCTGTTGGGCTGCAGTTTGCCATGTTATGATCTGAGCATATTGTTTTATGCTAAATGCAATACCTGTGAGGGTTTCTGGACAATATCTGTCATTGTTTTGTGTTGTTCACTGATTTACAATAATAAATATATACATACATTTACATAAAGCAGCATATTTGTCCACTCTCATGTTGATAAGAGGATTAAATACTTGACTAATCTCCCTTTAAGGTTGATTTAGAACAGTAACAGTACAGTAACTGAGGATGCATCAGTTAAACTTTCTCTCTCTTGTTTCAGATATCCTCCACTAACAGTATTAATGTTAATGTTAACGTTAACTAATGAGTGCTGATCTGAGACCAGCACCAAGTACGTGAGGTAACATGACGTCAGAGGCCCTAAAAACTGATGGAGGAACACTTAACTTTATAATGGCATTAAATACTGTGATCAATAAGGTCAGAAACACAGAGGTAGAAATCCACTTTTTACATATTAATTACATGTTAATAATGAAGCTTGTCCTGACGTGTTGTTAAAATCACTGTTAGCTCAGGTTGCTGACTTTGTTAGCTTAATTCTTATCAGATTTGATGATTTATTATTATTTTCATTAACAACATACAGTACATAACTAACATTAATAAATATAAAGCCACTTCTGAATGATTATTTTAAGAGTGTCTCCCGTTGTCACATTTTGTGAAAAATAAATACATACAAAAAATAAAATAAAATAAATACAATGCATTCATAAATATTACAGCAGTTTGCTCTATTAAATGTCAGGATTAAACAATCCACATTGAACTTTACTATATTATACCAATAATACACTGTTTTTATATTTGATATATGATTCTGTTTTATTGCTGTACTATACTAAATATTACTAACTTTCACATTATACTTTATCATAATTTATCATATTATAATATATCATGTTAATATGTTACACAGATTATTGCATTTTCTATATTATACTAATATTACATTTCTATATTAATACAGACAAACACAAAGTACCATTACTTCAGTCTGATGTTGATATATTATATCACACTAATGTCACTTTACCCACAATTTTGTCTCCATATGTTCTGTTCTATGTTAATGTTTTATTCTATTCTTATTTTAGTTTTTTATACCTCTCATTATTTATGTATCTGTATTTATTTCTGCCTTTATGCTGCTGCAACAACTGAATTTCCCCTCCGAGAACCAATACAGGTTTATCTTGTCTTATCTTAAATCACAACACATTATTTCATTAGTATATTTCTCATTAGTGTGTATAAACATCCTGCTGACTGTTAGCTCAAAGTTAGCTCCATTATTTATACTGTGATGATAACTTTCTACTTTAACTTTTACAAAAAAATAAGATTAAAATAACACAGTAGATAATAACTAATGTGGTTTAAAGTTGTTCTCACGTGGTTATTAAAGAGTTAACTGACCGAGAACACAACATGAAGCAGCAGTACTGCTCTCCCAGAGTTAGCTCAGGCAGTTAGCATGCTAAGCTAACAGGCTAAAAGCTCATTAAAACCCAGTGTAGCTACAGAGCATGCTAATGCAGGAGATACACACTTTACAATCACTTTCTGTGTACTTATACACACTCAAGATGCTATAAACAAACTGTGAGTTTAGTATTTTGCTGCAATCAACACTTAGCTTCTCCTGCTAACATGCTAGCAGCTAGCCTAGCAGCTCTCCAGTAGCTTCATTAACTTTGATATCCGCCTCACAGAGCGCAGCAGGCCTCTGCTTACCTTCTGCGGACCTTCTATATGGAAAGTAAATACTTATTCCGGAAAAATTCCACTTGTAAACGGCGTGTTTTCCCCAAAATAAAGAGTGATGTTCCTGAGCTGATGTTAGCTGTTAGAGTGCTCAGGGCGCACCGGTTGGGACTACTTGCGACTCTAACTGTATCCCTCCGCCACTTCCCCTCCGCGTGCTGCCATCACTGTGAGTGGGCAGGAGGACGGCGGAGGGATATATCTGTAACACAACATTCACAGCGTTAAAATCAATAAAATACTAAAAACTAAATTAACCTTTTAATCTTTTTAGTAGTTTATTGGTGGCAGACGAACAAATACGACTTCGTCTTTATAGAAACGTCATAAACAACGTGCAGCGGAGCGTTACTGCTGAATCTGACCTAACCACTGCATGCTAATCACTGTTAGCATGCTAACGTTACTCAACATTAAACTAGTCCCCGCACGGTTTAAACTGATTAGCTTTGCGTGCTAATGAAAGCGCGACTGATATTCACTATATGTGGTTTAAACTTGTTCATAACTTCTTAAACAATCTGACCTCTCGGTTAAAGAGAAACTAAACTAACACATTTGGGTTTTTGTTGAGAGCAGCTAATGTGATCTGCTAACTCTCTGTGGACCGTTAGCACCGGCTAGTGTTAGCACCGGCTAGTGTTAGCACCGGCTAGTGTTAGCCCCGGCTAGCGTTAGCCCCGGCTAGCGTTAGCATGTTAGCACCGGTTAGTGTTAGCACAGGCTAGTGTTAGCGGCTAGCGTTAGCATGTTAGCACCGGTTAGTGTTAGCACAGGCTAGTGTTAGCACAGGCTAATGTTAGCACCGGCTAGTGGTAGCCCTGGCTAGTGTTAGCACCGGCTAGTGTTAGCACCGGCTAATGTTAGCACGAGTAGATTACAGCATAAAGCTGCGATCATCTCATTAAAGTTTACGTTAATTACTAATAAATATGTTAACATGCAGCTACTATGAAGTTAAATACCTACCAGATGTGTCCACGTTATTTGCTTCTAATGTTATTAAAGAAAATATCAGATGTGAGTTAGCTAAATGATTAGCTTAGCACACTGCTAGCTTTGTGCTAACCATGAACTAGCTACATTAGCTAGTTACTCTAGAGCCCCCAGTTAAAAAACGATCATTAAATTTGCATTTTAACGTCAATAATTATAAACACAACTGTATTATGTTGAAGAGATGTTCTTCAGCTGAAGTTTATCGGTAGTGTTTATCTAGAAATACACGTAGTTAGCCTTTAGCTACATGCTAGCTAGCTAACCAATAGCTAACCTGCCAAACAGAAAGACATTTCTTGTTAAATAAATCAAAGTGAAAGCGTCCACATATTAATATGTTTAAGAAAAGACATCCAACACAATGTAGTCCTGAACTGTCGTTTTTAGTCGTGTTTTGCACCTTTAAAAGTCTTAAAAATGTATCTAACAAGTGCTACCGTAGCTAATGTAGCTAATGTAGCACAGGTAAATGTAATTATTGTCAAATCTGAACACAATACTGCAGAAATACACAGAGTATAAATGTGATGTGCAACATTTTATTAGAAATTAATTAATTAATGGTAAATTTCGACTGAATCAAAAACATACTGTATAAAGATAGATGTAGGTTATTACTCAGATCAAAGTAGTACTACAGTGTAAAAATACTCTGTTACAAGTAAAAGTCCTGCATTCAATTTTTTTTAGTACAAAAGTATTAGCATCAAAATATACTTAAATTATCAAAAGTAAAAGTACTCATTATGCAGAATAATCCATTATAATAATTGATGCATTAGTGTTGCAGCTGGTAAATGTGGAGCTCATTTTAATGACTTTATATATTGATGGTAGTTTAATCTATAATAATACATCATTATTTATTAGTTTGTTATATTTTGTTTTAATAATCTTAATCTGTAAATCTGTAAAATAAATGAAGTGTATTAATAAGCACAATATTTCCCTCTGAGATGTAGTGATGTAGAAGTACCGGAAAATATAAATACTCAGGTAAAGTACAAGTACCTCAAAATTGCTGAAGTACTTGAGTAAATGTACTGTGTTACTCTCCACCACTGTGTGTAATAAAACTAAACATTGCTGCCACTTTTACAATTCAAACAGCTACAACAACCTCAACAACAACATTACCTGGACAGGTAATTTTATGTAGCTCCCAGATATTAAACACAAATTTGCATAAACTTTAATTTCTGCCAAGTCTAAACAAATAGAAATCTCAGAGTTATGATGTGAAAAAATACATAAATACTGGTATCATAGTTTCGTCGTTTCCATTTAATTTCATTTACATGCAGTATATTAATTTTCATGCGCGCAATATAAATCAGTAATGTACTGTATATTATTACATATAATCAGTAAGTGGAATATATTTAAGTACATTTACTCATACTATGTCAATATAATTCTGAGGTATTTCTACTTTACTTGAGTACTTTTATGCTACTTATACTTATATTCCACTACATTTCAGAAAAAAATGTACTTTTATTTGACAGCTATGATTAATACTACTTCCTTTGCAGATTAATACAATTTAAAAAAATTAGTACAAATAATACATATTAT
>CAKAOJ020000075.1:2557500-2592500 GCA_916701645.2 Sebastolobus alascanus | reverse complement strand
TTGTGTTATATTATATTATGTTATATTATATTATATTATGTTATATTATATTATGTTATATTATATTATATTATGTTATATTATATTATGTTATATTATATTATGTTATATTATATTATATTATGTTATATTATATTATGTTATATTATATTATGTTATATTATATTATATTATATTATGTTATGTTATATTATGTTATGTTATATTATATTATATTATGTTATATTATATTACTTTATATTATATTATGTTATATTATATTATGTTATGTTATATTATATTATATTATATTATGTTATATTATATTATGTTATGTTATAATATATTATATTATGTTATATTATATTATTTTATATTATATTATATTATATTATATTATATTATATTATATTATATTATATTATGTGGTCTCTGTCAGATGGTGAAGTCGGTGGTGGAGTACGGCGGGAAGAGAGTCAGAGGAAGTGACCTCATCGCACCGACAGACGCTGTCGCCATCACCAAACAGTTCTTCAAAGGCCTCAAAGTACACACACACACACACACACACACACACACACACACACACACACGTTATATATTTAATGTTTATATTAAGGGCGGGAAAAACAATCCATCCACTTTTGTATCGTGATTTTTGTTTTCTGATTTCTAAACAGATGTTTTAACGTCAGAATCGATATATCTGCTTCATCTGAGTCTATGTGGAGGTAGAAGGAAGTTACCGCTTTTATTGTGGTAGTCTGAGTAACGTGATGTCATATCCTTTCCGTATCCGTCAACCAAAACAAACCTCAGAAAGTATAAAACGTCGGAGGGTCGTCGTGGATACGACCTGCACCCTCACATGTTAAATCCAGCGTGGTAAACACTACACATCCAGTAAAGGATGGAAACACTTTGGGTTTCACACATTGCAGGAAAAGCAGAGCTAGACATCACGGCTAAAGCTGCATGCTAACTCTGTCACGGACAGGAAACGTTATCGTATCGCGGTAACGTGCGGTCCAGCCGGCCGTCGCTCTCGTCTCCGTGGTCAAATGGGCCGACGCGTATCGTCACGGCTCTAGTTTATATTTTAGAACATATTTACAGTACTTTAACTTCATGATAATAATAATAATAATAGTAATAATAATGTGTGTGTTCAGGGTGTAGAGAACGTTTACACTCAGCATCAGCCTCTGATTCATGACACTTTGGATCAGCTGATCAAAGGTCGACTGAAGGACAGTCAGTTCCCGTACCTGGGAGCCAGCAGCCTCCGAGACAGGTAACACACACACACACACACACACACACACACACACACACACACACACATTCTATTTGGAAACGAAACTGGAAACCACTAAAGTTTCTGTTCCTCTGAAATTAGTTTGAAAATGAAGAGTCAGAGTGAACGTACAGAGAGGAAGAGAAACTGGACATCACACACACACGCACACACACACACACACACACACACACACACACAGAAAGAGGAAACACTCAGCACTTCCTGTGTTTCAGACCTCAGGACATCGTGGTGTTTCTGATTGGTGGAGCCACGTATGAAGAAGCTCTGACTGTTTACAACCTGAACCGCAGCACACCTGGAGTCCGGATCGTCCTGGGAGGAAGCAGCATCCACAACACCAAGAGGTCACACACACACACACACACACACACACACACACACACACACACACAGTATCAATAGACCCTGTTAGTGATGAGGTCATGATGAGGTCATGATGAGGTCACGATGAGGTCACGGTGTTAGCTGGAGGCTAACTAACACTAGCAGTGAGCTAAAGCTACACATCTAAAATGTCATCTTGCTGTGTTGTTGGTGCCAGAATCCAGATATCACAAACATTTGAGATGACAAACTGTGATTGGAGGCTCTAGAGAGCTACAATATGAGAGAAACGTTTCAGAGATGGAGAGTAAATGTTGATCGTATTTAGCCTTCTGCTAACAGCAGCCGTGAGCCGTTGGCTGCTGTTAGCAGAAGGCTAAACTATTAGCAACCCTTTCTCTCCGTCTCTGAAACGCTTCTCCCATATTGTCCGACTCTCTTTCTGACTGACTTTACTGAAGGATAGTTAACTATAGACATCCAAAGATTTATACGCCCTCAATTTATCTTTCTCAATTACCACTGGTGAAGGATTTTCTTCAGCCGTTGTTAAAAAAACAAGACAACAATACTTGTTAGCCAGCGTTAACTAACGTGTTCAGAGAATTATTCTGCCTCCACTTAACGCTCCGCCCACTAAACACGTCACCATGGTTACTAACTATATGATGGTCTGTATGAAAGGATAAAACGAGTAACTAGCTGTCCGGTGAATGTGGTGCGTTTACTCCTCCCTCAGTTTCCTGGAGGAAGTGATGTCGACGACGGGTCACAGCGGCGACAGAGCTCAAGGAAGCGGTCGCCATGGCAGCCGGCGCTGAGCAGAAGGAAGCGGCGGTGAAGAGCTGGATGGAGACAAACAACATTCCTGGTTCTCTGTGTATTATATTATAGTTCATAAACATGGACGTGTTGAACGTCCCTTTAAAGTGTTTCTGTGGTTTCATTCATGTTTAAATTAAAATAAAACACCAATAATACGGCGTGTCGTCATTCATCTGATTTCTGTTTCTTCACCGTCAGTTTGATTTAACGGAGTTTCACAAAGTTAAATCAGAAGAAGAAGTTTGTTTCCTTTCACTGATGCACTACATTTATTTTTGGTCAAGACATAAAAAACTCCCTCTAGTATTTAGAGTTTGTTAATTTATATATTTTTACAGCCTTTTTGTTTCAACTGCACCTTTAGCATATTAAAAAAATTAAATAAAGTTAATAAAAAAAGTAGTTTTACTGTTGATACTTTAAATACATTTTGATTTTAATACTTATTTTAAATGAACGACTTTTACTTGTGATGGAGTTCTCCTGTGGACCAGTGTGTAACATTTAGAGGGATCTATATATATATATATATATATATATATATATATATATATATATATATATATATATATATATATATATATATATATATATATATATATATATATATATATATATACTGTATACACATACATATATAGATATATATATATCAGAGAGAGTTTAACATGGCCTATACATTAATTAAAGAATATTTTGCGTATTTTATCATTTTATGGCTCATAGTTCTTGTAGAAGTTGATTACTTTGGTAAAATCGAGCACATGTACCAAACAAAGCTCAGTAAAGTAAAAAAAAAAAAAGCATTTTTAATGTGCATTATTCTTTGTTTATGTTATAAAGACGTCCTTAATCTATATTTAAGCCATTTGTCATAAATATTTGACACATTTAAAGACAATGTGAGGAAGTGCTTCAGAAGGAAGCAGTAAACAGGATGTGTAAGGGAGATAATGCGGATCTTTGAGAAGATAACGTCTTACAGAAACTTCCTCTTTTCACTCTGAGGAGGATCACCAGACTCTCACTTCCCCAACAGTCCGAGCATCAGTCCATCAGAGTCCACAAGAGTCCATCAGAGTCCATCAGAGTCCGTCAGAGTCCACAAGAGTCCATCAGAGTCCATCAGAGTCCGTCAGAGTCCACAAGAGTCCGTCAGAATCCATCAGAGTCCATCAGAGTCCGTCAGAGTCCGTCAGAGTCCGTCAGAGTCCACAAGAGTCCATCAGAATCCATCAGAGTCCATCAGAATCCATCAGAGTCCATCAGAGTCCGTCAGAGTCCGTCAGAGTCCGTCAGAATCCATCAGAGTCCATCAGAGTCCATCAGAGTCCATCAGAGTCCGTCAGAGTCCACAAGAGTCCGTCAGAATCCATCAGAGTCCATCAGAGTCCATCAGAGTCCGTCAGAGTCCATCAGAGTCCGTCAGATTCCTGCAGCCTGCGGTGGACAAACATCTGTCTGGTGAGTAGCTCATTACACTTCATTCATTAATACACTTTAATTAACCAGCTGCTGCACTAACACGATGTTTAACTGAAGATTATCTGAAGATATCAGCTGTTATTCTCTCCTTCAACAGAGATAAAAAAAAAACAGAATAATTGAAGTGTTTTATTTAGATAGATAGATAGATAGATAGATAGCAATTTATTTATCCCCGAGGGGAAATTTCAGTAAAAAGTTAAAGAAGAATGAAATGATTCAAATACTGTTAGATTAGTTTTCCAGTCCAGAAGACTGTCTGAGGAGGGGAAGCAAGAAATGAAGAATAGAGCGATAAATGATCAAGTGATTTGATTAATTTAAAGCCGATTTCATTAAAACAGATTTGTGGGGGTGACTAATATAATAATAATAATAATAGAAGTGATGAATGCTTACGAATTAAGTTTTATAATAGGGTGGTTTCTGATCAACATTTTGGGTGAAAGTAACAAAACCTGCCTGCTGTGAAGGATAAATATCTGTGTTGTTAATGATGAATGATGAGAGACGATTATCAGAGCAACAAAATGTTCATTTTATCAAATCAATCGAGCAGCCGGGCAAAAAGTTTAATAAATAAATAAGTAAATAGTTATAATAGTATGCATATTTATAGTATAAAATAATTAAATAATTTATTTTTACTTTTGTACGTCTCTTTGTAGGAGGACGTTTTACTGGCGTCAACATTTGACTTTAGCTTCTTAGCTATATACTTTTAACAGAAATCTCGCAAAATCTCCGGCGATCAAACGTGACTTTAGTGTAAACAAGCCGACGACGGGCAGGAAGAATTAGTGATGTTAGTTTTTAGTTTGTACTGAACATTGAGGAAGGATGGATGAAGTCATGGAGACACGTTAAATAAAGAAGTTGCTCCTCCATCTCTGAGCTCCATCTCTGAGCTCCATCTCTGAGCTCCATCTCACTACTTTATGCTTCACCTTTAGCATTAGCTCATGCATTAGCTCATGCATTAGCTCATGCATTAGCTCATGCATTAGCTCATGCATTAGCTCATGCGTTAGCCGCGGCCGGATTCTGGTGCAGCGTGAACCCGGCGTTACGTGACTGCAGCCTGATTTTCTCTCTTTTTCTCTTCATCAGTTTGGACGGTGCAGATCAGGATGTCAGCGACGGGAAGTTGGTCTCTGTTCTCTCTACACAGTTTCTTGGTCTTCCTTCTGTCTGTCCTGCTTCCCTTTAACCCCTCGCTGCCTTACTCACTCAGAAACTGCACTCTGGGTTATTCTAACAACGTGACCTGGGTCGGATGCACAGGTCGGGACCTCACCGCCGTTCCGGACGACGTTCCCAAAGATGCAGTGTCTCTTTACCTCAACTCCAATAACATTTTAAAGATAAACAGGAGCGATCTGAGCGGTTTATGGAAGCTCAGGTATTTACAAATGGAAAATAACTGGATTTCACATATAGACGAGGGAGCGTTTGCAGACTTGGAGTTAATAGAGCTTTACTTGGGCTCAAACAACCTCAAGAACCTGACGGACAACGTGTTTCAGGGACTGTGGAACTTAACTTATTTGTCTGTGGAGAAGAACTTCATCTCGTACATCTCCCCGCTGGCCTTCCAGCCTCTGATCAGCCTACAGAGAGTACTACTGAGATATAACCGCCTACATCGAATGACCGACATCGCGACGATCTTACAGCTACCAAACTTAAACGATCTGATCCTTGATTTTAACGACTTCACTTCCTTTCAGTCAGATGATCTACCCTTTAATAAATCCAACCTCAGGACTCTGTGGATGATCGGTAATGAGCTGAGTAAGTTCAGCATTACTAGAGACGTGTTTCCTCGTCTTCAGTCCGTCCATTTCACGACCGAAACCGGCTTTGAGTGGGAGGTACCAGACCCGGTGTTTCTGAGGAGCCTAACTATGTTGGAGTTGTATGTATTTGACGCTAGTATTGAGATGTACCGAGCGATGCTGAGGAGCGTCGAGTCGGTGCAGGAACTATCGCTGAGCTTTATGAAGTATCAGCGAAACAGAGATCTGGTGGCCGTCGCCTGCGAAACTCCTAATCTCACAAGTCTTCTTTTGAGCGGAAATAACTTTGTCAGCATAAACCAAACATTTCTGCAGTCCTGCTCTCAACTCACTGAACTGGATTTATCTTATAATGAGCTGGAAGAGCTGTCAGAGTTTTCACTGGGATCGATGAAACAGCTCAGACGTCTGGACTTGAAGAAGAACTCGCTGTCCAGAGTGCCGGCGGGCGTCCGAGGCCTCGCCGCCCTCCAGGTCCTCGACCTGAGCTTGAACATGATCAGTGAGTTGGGCTGCTCTGACTTTCTCAATTTAACCAGATTAACAGAACTCCATCTCAACCACAATCGCATCTCAAAACTCGAGGGGTGCGTTTTCCAAGATCTGAATGATTTGAAAGTCCTAAATATCGGAGAGAACGGAGTTCATTTACTTGTTGATTTCTTCAAAGTGAGTTTACAGAAACTCGAGGTTTTGGATTTGAACAACAATACTCTGATGCAGCTCAAATCAGGCGACTTTAGGAACCTTTCTTCGCTCAGGTCTTTGAATTTAGAAGCAGATACGTTTTACGTTGCCCACCCGGGGGCTTTCGACGGACTGGTCAATCTTCAAACTCTTAGTGTTACACCATTTTTTCAAGATAACACAATGTTTACAGGAATGCAACAGCTAGAAAATCTCAAACTACATCTCACATCTTCATATGAGAGTTCTCATCAACTAAATGTGCCACAGGTTTCCCAACTACCTCTCTTGAAGAGCCTTGTAATACAAAATTATGATTGGCATCATGAGGTCCCACCAGATCTGCTGAAAGGTCTGAAGTCTTTAGAGTACTTTGCAGCAGACAGATTCTACACAGAGTCGCCTCACCCAGACACGTTTACGTACACTCCTCGTCTGACCAGTCTTCAGATCACTCAAAGTTCTCTGCAGGACTTTAACCCTGAAGTGTTTCAGCCGATCCCAAACCTGCTGGCTCTGGATCTGTCCAGAAACAAGCTCCGATCGTTGGATTTTCTGAGTCAGGTCGACCTGCCTGCACTCGGCTGGTTGACGCTGAGAGACAACGAGTTGACGGTGATCGATGAGACCGTCTTCCAGTCTCTCCCTGCACTAACTTACCTGGACCTGTTTGGTAACCCTTTCACCTGTAACTGCTCTAACGTCGGCTTTATCCGATGGGTGAAGAGCAACAACCAGACTCAGGTCGTTAACGCCTACCAGTACGACTGCACCTTCCCGAAGGCCGAACAGGGAACCAAGTTGCTGGACTTTGACATCCAGTCCTGTCGGATGGACGTCAGCTTCCTCTGCTTCGTCTCCAGCACCTGTCTGACTTTACTGACCCTCCTCACATCCTTCATCTACCACTTCCTGAGGTGGCGGCTAGCCTACGCCTTCCACCTCTTCCTGGCCTTCCTCTACGACAGCAGGAACAGGAAGAAGGGAGCTCCTCATCACTACGACGCCTTCATCTCCTACAACGTCCACGACGAGGCCTGGGTTTACGGAGAGATGCTTCCGGTGCTGGAAGGAGAGCAAGGCTGGAGACTCTGTCTGCACCACAGAGACTTCCAACCAGGTAAACCCCCGCTCTGACTGTCTTTATACCTGTACGGGTGTCTCTTTGTCCGTGTACCGTAAATCTTCAAACATCTTAAAAGTACGCAGTAACTCCCTGGTGAGGTAAAGCTGAACGTACACTACGATTTTAGTCCGTTTCTGGCTGTGTTTTTACCTCTTCCTGAATGTCCTCACATTGGATCCGAACAACCTCCAGCCTGTGGGTCACTGCGTCCATGTTGTCTCCACAGGTAAGCCCATCATAGATAACATTACAGACGCCATCTACGGCAGCAGGAAGACCATCTGTGTGATCACCCGGCGCTACCTGGAGAGCGAGTGGTGCTCCAGAGAGATCCAGATGGCCAGGTGGGGGCGCTCACATCCATCAGAACCTCCTGCTCTTATGTCACAACCTCCCAGTCTGATCCAGTTTGTCCTCGTGTCCTGTTACAGCTTCCGTCTGTTTGACGAGCAGACGGACGTTCTGATCCTGCTGTTCCTGGAGGAGATCCCGGCCCACCAGCTGTCTCCATACTACCGCATGAGGAAGCTGGTGAAGAGACGGACCTACCTGAGCTGGCCACAGGCCGGCCACCACATGGGGGTGTTCTGGCAGAACGTAGGGCGAGCTCTGGAGACGGGGGACGCTCCCACCGAGACCGTGAACCTGCTGACTGGACCAGCAGGATGCTGAGGATACCACTCTGATACCAAACAGGCCTTTTCCATTTCAGGAACTTAAAACACATAACATGTGTCCATAGGTTCTACTTTTGTTTCCACTTCCTCTCCCCGTGTTGGCCGCGAGTTCCTCCTTACCCCAAATTTAAACTCTGCTCAGGAAGTGATACTAAATCCAAGTCTGGACACTCTCTAAGGACTGGAGGAGGGAACCAGGGAGATGATCACTTCCTGTTAGAGGAGGTAACCAGGGAGATGATCACTTCCTGTTAGTGGAGGTAACCAGGGAGATGATCACTTCCTGTTAGTGGAGGGAACCAGGGAGATGATCACTTCCTGTTAGTGGAGGGAACCAGGGAGATGATCACTTCCTGTTAGTGGAGGGAACCAGGGAGATGATCACTTCCTGTTAGTGGAGGGAACCAGGGAGATGATCACTTCCTGTTAGAGGAGGGAACCAGAGAGATGATCACTTCCTGTTAGTGGAGGGAACCAGAGAGATGATCACTTCCTGTTAGAGGAGGGAACCAGAGAGATGATCACTTCCTGTTAGTGGAGGGAACCAGAGAGATGATCACTTCCTGTTAGAGGAGGGAACCAGGGAGATGATCACTTCCTGTTAGAGGAGGGAACCAGAGAGATGATCACTTCCTGTTAGAGGAGGGAACCAGGGAGATGATCACTTCCTGTTAGAGGAGGGAACCAGGGAGATGATCACTTCCTGTTAGAGGAGGGAACCAGGGAGATGATCACTTCCTGTTAGAGGAGGGAACCAGAGAGATGATCACTTCCTGTTAGAGGAGGGAACCAGGGAGATGATCACTTCCTGTTAGAGGAGGGAACCAGGGAGATGATCACTTCCTGTTAGTGGAGGGAACCAGGGAGATGATCACTTCCTGTTAGAGGAGGGAACCAGGGAGATGATCACTTCCTGTTAGTGAAGGGAACCAGGGAGATGATCACTTCCTGTTAGTGGAGGGAACCAGGGAGATGATCACTTCCTGTTAGTGGAGGGAACCAGGGAGATGATCACTTCCTGTTAGAGGAGGGAACCAGGGAGATGATCACTTCCTGTTAGTGGAGGGAACCAGAGAGATGATCACTTCCTGTTAGCCTACAGAAATACATCATCCTGGAGCTAAAGATACCTGAACGTTATGTGTATATATAGAGCATATATACGTTATGTATATATAGAGCATATATACGTTATGTATATATAGAGCATATATACGTTATGTATATATAGAGCATACATACGTTATGTATATATAGAGCATACATACGTTATGTATATATAGAGCATATATACGTTATGTATATATAGAGCATACATACGTTATGTATATATAGAGCATACATACGTTATGTATATATAGAGCATACATACGTTATGTATATATAGAGCATATATACGTTATGTATATATAGAGCATACATACGTTATGTATATATAGAGCATATATACGTTATGTATATATAGAGCATATATACGTTATGTATATATAGAGCATATATACGTTATGTATATATAAGCATATATACGTTATGTATATATAGAGCATATATACGTTATGTATATATAAGCATATATACGTTATGTATATATAGAGCATATATACGTTATGTATATATAGAGCATATATACGTTAACGTTCAGGTATCTGTGAGGCTCAGAGATGACTGCTGTTAATCCCGTCGTACTTCCACTTTATTTCTGCTCAGTGCTGAAATTTTTCAGTTGAAATCTTTGTAAGTTTGGATTTTGGGAGTTTTAAAAATATTTTATGATGTTGTACAAGAATTGAGTGTTAGTTTAAGTGTATAGACGATTTACTGCATATATATTCATATACGAGATGAGTTTCTGATACTTCAGTATTTCCTTTTTTGAGAGTTTTCTACATCTCAGCTCAGCTACATTCAGAAGGAAATATAAATCAGTAAATATCATCTTTAACTAGAAAACACTGATACTGGTGATAAAACCATAAATCTTTTGTTTTTTTTCCAAATGAGAGAGAGATGTGTTTTGTTTTGGCTATAAATATAAATAATTTGTAGATAATTAAAAATGTGGGTGTTGGAAACTTTAACTTAATTTCGATATCGTGTTAAATCATTTTAATAATCTAGTGTAAAGTGTATTTCAGCAGCCGGTAAATTAATCTTGTAAATGAAGGAACATTCTAGGTCTTAAATTCAGAGATGTTTGTCTGATAATTTGACATTTGTTTTTTTTATCACTAATGGAACATTTACATTCTGTAGTGATTAAGTTTAATAAGTTTATATCACTTATATAGCTGACGTTTGTTGTGTTTTGCTGATGTTGCTCATTGCTGTTTTTATTATTATAATAAACTTTGACTTGACTTTTTTGTTCCAATTATTTCAAAATATATCTGAGATTATAAAGGTATTTTATTTATTTTATTAAGGATGTTTTTCCTGACGCAGACCTTAATTTCACTGATCCATCACAGCTCTGTTTTAAACACTAAAATAACCTTTATTAGTCTAGTTATTATATTTATTAGTCCAGTTATTATATCTTATATCTAGTCTGTGTTTCTGTTCATATCTCAGAGTTTAGATTCATCATTCATTATTTTTATTTCTTATTTCCATACGTGTCTGAATTATTAATGTATTCAGAATTATTTTTTATTATTTTTTAGATGTTTTCTCATCTGGTGTTTAATATAATCTGTGTGATCAATAATTAATAATTAATAATCAATAATCCTGTGAATGATTGGCTCTTTGTTTGAGGTTCGTGTCGCTAGATGGCGGTGTCGCGCTCCTTTTACCGGAATGTAGGCTACCGTGCGCGTCCGCGTGTCAGAGCGCGGGCACGTGTGTTGAGAGCGGGAGCATCTGCCTCCACACACACACACACACACGCACACCGGGAGGATGCTGCCTCGGTTCAGACAACAGACGCGGAGCTGAAGAGGAACCGGACGGACTACCGGACACACCGACACCGACTCCAGGATCTACCGGGCACCGAGCTACCGGGGCCGGGCCGAACCTGCTGCCCGTCGGTGTGATATTCCGGTGAGCGGCGGAGCGGCGGAGCGGCAGAGGGAGCGGCGGAGGGAGCGGCAGAGGGAGCGGCGGAGGGAGCGGCGGAGCGGCGGGAGCGGCGTAGCGGCGGAGCGGCGGAGGGAGGATGAAGAAAAGCAACCAGAGCAGACGGGTAGGACTCACCGCTTCATCATTCACAACATCCCATAATAACACTCTAACAGAGGGGTTATTATATTTATACATTAATACATCATTCATTCATCCACAGCCCATTCACAACATCCCATAATAACACTACTCAGAGGGAGCAGCTACATTAACACCGTGTTCACCGTGTCATTAAATACCTTCATATTATATATTAATATAATATTATCATTTATATCAGTCAGTAATATTCATTTCATATATTATTATTATATATTATATATTATATATTCATTCACTGAATATTCTTATAAATCTGTGTAATATTCATTAATAACGGAGTATTTTCTGCAGTTTTATGGGAATTATTCCACATCATAATATTCATGTAGAAATATTTTTAATATTAATAATATTTTTTTTTAGCAATAAAACGACTCTGTTTATTAACACAAATAAAATAAAATAAAACAATAAATAAACAACAAACGATTTCTGTTTAGCAGCAAGTAATAATACTGATTAATAATACGGAATAATAATAATAATAATAATAATAATACGGAATAATAATACGGAATAATAATAATAATAAAAATACAGAATAATAATACTAAAAAATTATAATAAAAAATAATACTTAATAATAATACTGAAAAAATAATACTAATAATAATACGGAATAATAATAATAATAATAATGAATAATAATAATAATACTGCTAATAATAATAATAACTGAATAATAATATTGAATAATAATACTAATAATAATACTTAAAAATAATATTGATAATAATACTAATAATAAATATATAGAGTTTTTAAAAGGAAACTTGTACACTACTGTTGTTGTATTCTGGTGTTTCAGGGCCTTCAGGACTCTACTGGTCTCTGTAGTCTCTCTCTGACCCTGTTCTGGTTCTGTTTGAGGGCCTTCAGGACTCGGGTCAGGACTCTCCTGGTCTCTGTGGTCTCTCTCTGACCCTGTTCTGGTTCTGTTTCAGGGCCTTCAGGACTCGGGTCAGCAGGCGGTCCAGCAGCCGGAGAAGTTGGGCTGGATCAGGAAGTTCTGCGGTCGGGGGATCTTCAGAGAACTCTGGAGGAACCGGTACGTGGTTCTGAGAGGAGACCAGCTCTACATCTCTGACAAGGAGGTGAGACCAGAACCAGAACCAGAACTTCAGAATTTATACTAACGGTATACCATATATACTATATACTGTAGTATATATAAATATATACACATATATATATACTATATACTGTAGTATATAGTATATATACACACATATATATACAGTATATACTGTAGTATATATATACACACACATATATATATACTATATACTGTAGTATGTATATATACATACATATATATACTATATAAGGTAGAATACTACTACTACACTAATATTGTATATTTTATATTTGTATATTGTTATTTTTTTCATAAATGTACCATTTTAATCTCAGAAAATCAAACAAGGAAACAGGGAAGGAGACAAGGAAGGAAAGAGGGAAGGAAACAAGGATATGGAAGGAATGACCTTTGTGTTTCTTCCTCCATCCTTCTGTCCTTCATCCTTCCTTCTGTATTTCCTTCCCATATCGTTCCTTCCTTCCTCCTTTCCTTCCGTCTTCCATCCTTCATCATTCTTCTTTCCTTGCTCCATCCTTCCTTATTTCTTTCCTTTCTTCCTTCCTCCTCTGCTCCCTCCCTCCATCAATCATCCTTCATTCCATCCTTCTGTCCTTCCATCATCCTTCTTTCCTTCCTCCATCCTTTCTTCCTTCCTCCAGCTTTCTGTCCATCATCCATCCATCCTTCCTTCCTTCCTTCCTTCCTCCTTTGCGCCCTCCCTCCATCCATCCTTCTTTCATCACCCTTCTTTCCTTCCTTCCTTCCTTCCTTCCTCCATCCTTCTGTCCTTCTGTCCTTCCTTCATCCTTTCTTCTTTCTTTCCTTTCTTCCTTCCTCCATCTTTCTGTCTATCATCCTTCTTTCCTTCCCCCTCCTTCCTTCCTTCCTCCTTTGCTCCCTCCCTCCATCCATCCTTCCATCACCCTTCTTTCTTTCCTTCCTTCCTTCCTTCCTTCCTTCCTCCCTCCATCCTTCTGTCCTTCCTTCATCATTTCTTCTTTCTTTCCTTTCTTCCTTCCTCCTTTCCTTCCTCCATCTCTCTGTCCATCATCCCTCCATCCATCCTTCCTTCCATCATCCGACTTTCCTTCCTTCCTTCCTCCATCCTTCTGTCCTTCCATCATCCTTCTTTCCTTCCTTCCTTCCTTCCTTCCTTCCTCCATCCTTCTGTCCTTCCATCATCCTTCTTTCCTTCATCCATCCTTTCTTCTTTCTTTCCTTTCTTCCTTCCTTCCTTCTTTCTTTCAGTAAATGATGAAACGGAGGAGAAGAGTTTAGTTTTAACCTCCACCAGCGGAGTCTCTTCTTCTTTGTTGGTATTATGTCGTTCTCTGAGCGTCAAACAAACGCAGAAGACGATGTTCCTGATTCTCAGGTTGTTCCTGAAGGCACCATGAGGTCAGGTGATGCAGATTCTCAGGTTGTTCCTGAAGGCACCACGAGGTCAGGTGATGCTGATTCTCAGGTTGTTCCTGAAGGCACCACGAGGTCAGGTGATGCTGATTCTCAGGTTGTTCCTGAAGGCACCACGAGGTCAGGTGATGCTGATTCTCAGGTTGTCCCTGAAGGCACCACGAGGTCAGGTGATGCTGATTCTCAGGTTGTTCCTGAAGGCACCACGAGGTCAGGTGATGCTGATTCTCAGGTTGTCCCTGAAGGGCACCACGAGGTCAGGTGATGCTGATTCTCAGGTTGTTCCTGAAGGCACCACGAGGTCAGGTGATGCTGATTCTCAGGTTGTCCCTGAAGGCACCACGAGGTCAGGTGATGCTGATTCTCAGGTTGTTCCTGAAGGCACCACGAGGTCAGGTGATGCTGATTCTCAGGATGTTCCTGAAAGCACCACGAGGTCAGGTGTGCAGCAGGTGATGCTGACTCTTCTCTGACTCAGCAGAACTTCACTTTATATATATAACAGGCTGTTATATAACTGAACACTGAATATTCTGCTGAGTCACTATAACTGTTCACAAAGAGCTCTGCAGACACACAGACATGATGAAGAAGATGAAGTTTAAATCTCTAGTCTAGGGTTAGCACTACTGGACTATCTTTCAAGTTCAACAGTATTCTCCCATCATGCAACACTGTGATTATTATTGATTATTAATCAATAGAACAGCTGATTAATAACTAAACAGAGTGTAAATGTATGTTTCCATGTGTATAATCTATATATTCTGTGTGTCTCTGGTACCAGCTCTGAAGCTCAGGCTTCATATTGATCGTATTGACATCGACAAACGCCGCCAGCTTCTGCTCGTGACGCACGCTGACCTCATGTGACCTTGTTGATGTGAACGCTCTCTGATGGTCCGGAGGGATTTAAAGTCACACAGTGATGGATGTGTTTCACAGCTGGCTGATTGGAATTGATCTGAATTTAAATCAGTGTGTGTGTGTGTGTGTTTGACCTTTTACAGATTTAAAGGTACAGTGCATGTTTTAGTCCGTTCCCCTAAAGACATTTTGAGGTGCAAATAATAAAACGAGTGACGGCTGAATTCCATTTAGCTGCTTCAGTTTGAAGCTCCTGGTTTTGTGCACCGAGCCATCCGTTGCTACGTATAACGGACCGTTGCTACGTATAACGAACCGTTGCTACGTACAACGGACCGTTGCTAAGTATAACGGGCCGTTGCTACTTATAACGGACCGTTGCTACGTATAACGGACCGTTGCTAAGTATAACGGACCGCTGCTACGTATAATGGACCGTTGCTAAGTATAACGGACCGTTGCTACGTATAACGGACCGTTGCTACGTATAACGGGCCGTTGCTACTTATAACGGACCGCTGCTACGTATAACGGACCGTTGCTACTTATAACGGACCGTTGCTACTTATAACGGGCCGTTGCTACGTATAACGGACCGTTGCTACGTATAACGGACCGTTGCTACTTATAACGGGCCGTTGCTACGTATAACGGACCGTTGCTACGTATAACGGACCGTTGCTACGTATAACGGGCCGTTGCTACGTATAACGGACCGTTGCTACTTATAACGGGCCGTTGCTACGTATAACGGACCGTTGCTATGGGCGCAGTTCTGATGTCGGACTCTGGAGGACCGTTTTTGTGTTAACTTATTGATTTCTTCAGTAAGTAGCCGTGTAATAAGCAGGATAATGTACAGCTAGCAGGATCTGTGCTTTTCCTGCTGTGGCCAGTTGAAATGTTTGCTGGGAAAATTCCTTAAATAATCCATAACAGGGTGCCCCGCTAGCTCTGCTGGTGTGCGGGCGCCCATAAGGCTGAGTCCCGCGGTAGGCCCGGGTTCGAATCCGACCTGTGGCCATTTCCGCATGTCGCCCCCTCTCTCTCCCCCTTTCTAAGACTATCCACTGTCCTATAAATAAAGGCATAAAAAGCTCCAAAAAATAATCTTTAAAAAAAAAAATAATCCATAACATTTCAAAATATAACAGTTAAATGTTAATTTGAAAACATGCAGTAATACTACTAGTACATGCAGTAAGACTGGTAGTAGCATCAGTAGTACTTTTTGTATTAGTCGTAATAGTATTTTTAGTAGCTATGGTAGACATAGTAGTCGTACTAGTTATAGAAGTCATAGCACTAGTTGTAGTACAGTAGTATTAGCAGTAGTAACATTGGTGGTAGCAAATAATAATAGTATTTTGAACAATTGTAGTAGCAATACTAGCAGCAGTACTTTATATTCACAGTATAAATACTGCAGTCAGCCTCAGATGAACTCTGATTAAAGTTGTACGAAGTTAAAACGTCTGATGAATCAAACATGTCGACTCGTTTCACTCAAACTGAAACGTTCTACTGCAAAGACTCAGTTTAGTGTTCCTGCGTGTTCCTGCGTGTTCCTCCGTGTTCCTGCGTGTTCCTGCGTGTTCCTCCGTGTTCCTGCGTGTTCCTCCGTGTTCCTCCGTGTTCCACCGTGTTCCTCCGTGTTCCACCGTGTTCCTCCGTGTTCCTCCGTGTTCCTGCGTGTTCCTCCGTGTTCCACCGTGTTCCTCCGTGTTCTTCCGTGTTCCTGCGTGTTCCTCCGTGTTCCTCCGTGTTCCTGCGTGTTCCTCCGTGTTCCTCCGTGTTCCACCGTGTTCCTCCGTGTTCCACCGTGTTCCACCGTGTTCTTCCGTGTTCCTCCGTGTTCCACCGTGTTCCTCCGTGTTCCACCGTGTTCCTCCGTGTTCTTCCGTGTTCCTGCGTGTTCCTCCGTGTTCCTGCGTGTTCCTCCGTGTTCCTGCGTGTTCCTCCGTGTTCCACCGTGTTCCTCCGTGTTCCTGCGTGTTCCTGCGTGTTCCTCCGTGTTCCTCCGTGTTCCTCCGTGTTCCTACGTGTTCCTCCGTGTTCCTCCGTGTTCCTGCGTGTTCCTGCGTGTTCCTCCGTGTTCCTCCGTGTTCCTCCGTGTTCCTCCGTGTTCCTCCGTGTTCCTACGTGTTCCTCCGTGTTCCTCCGTGTTCCTCCGTGTTCCTGCGTGTTCCTCCGTGTTCCTGCGTGTTCCTCCGTGTTCCACCGTGTTCCTCCGTGTTCCTGCGTGTTCCTGCGTGTTCCTCCGTGTTCCTCCGTGTTCCTCCGTGTTCCTCCGTGTTCCTACGTGTTCCTGCGTGTTCCTGCGTGTTCCTCCGTGTTCCTGCGTGTTCCTCCGTGTTCCTCCGTGTTCCACCGTGTTCCTCCGTGTTCCTGCGTGTTCCTGCGTGTTCCTCCGTGTTCCACCGTGTTCCTCCGTGTTCCACCGTGTTCCTCCGTGTTCTTCCGTGTTCCTGCGTGTTCCTCCGTGTTCCTGCGTGTTCCTCCGTGTTCCTGCGTGTTCCTCCGTGTTCCACCGTGTTCCTCCGTGTTCCTGCGTGTTCCTGCGTGTTCCTCCGTGTTCCTCCGTGTTCCTGCGTGTTCCTCCGTGTTCCTCCGTGTTCCTGCGTGTTCCTCCGTGTTCCTACGTGTTCCTGCGTGTTCCTGCGTGTTCCTCCGTGTTCCTGCGTGTTCCTCCGTGTTCCTCCGTGTTCCACCGTGTTCCTCCGTGTTCCTCCGTGTTCCTGCGTGTTCCTCCGTGTTCCTCCGTGTTCCACCGTGTTCCTCCGTGTTCTTCCGTGTTCCTGCGTGTTCCTCCGTGTTCCTCCGTGTTCCTGCGTGTTCCTGCGTGTTCCTCCGTGTTCCTCCGTGTTCCACCGTGTTCCTCCGTGTTCCACCGTGTTCCACCGTGTTCTTCCGTGTTCCTCCGTGTTCCACCGTGTTCCTCCGTGTTCCACCGTGTTCCTCCGTGTTCTTCCGTGTTCCTGCGTGTTCCTCCGTGTTCCTGCGTGTTCCTCCGTGTTCCTGCGTGTTCCTCCGTGTTCCACCGTGTTCCTCCGTGTTCCACCGTGTTCCTCCGTGTTCTTCCGTGTTCCTGCGTGTTCCTCCGTGTTCCTGCGTGTTCCTCCGTGTTCCTGCGTGTTCCTCCGTGTTCCTCCGTGTTCCTCCGTGTTCCTGCGTGTTCTCCGTGGTCTGGTGTTCCTGCGTGTTCCTGCGTGTTCCTCCGTGTTCCTACGTGTTCCTCCGTGTTCCTACGTGTTCCTCCGTGTTCCTGCGTGGTGTTCCTCCGTGTTCCTACGTGTTCCGGGGTCCTCGTGTTCCTCCGTGTTCCTACGTGTTCCTCCGTGTTCCTACGTGTTCCTCCGTGTTCCTGCGTGTTCCTCCGTGTTCCTGCGTGTTCCTCCGTGTTCCTGCGTGTTCCTGCGTGTTCCTGCGTGTTCCTCCGTGTTCCTACGTGTTCCTGCGTGTTCCTGCGTGTTCCTCCGTGTTCCTGCGTGTTCCTCCGTGTTCCTCCGTGTTCCACCGTGTTCCTCCGTGTTCCTCCGTGTTCCTGCGTGTTCCTCCGTGTTCCTCCGTGTTCCACCGTGTTCCTCCGTGTTTCTCCGTGTTCCTGCGTGTTCCTCCGTGTTCCTCCGTGTCCTGCGTGTTTCCTGCGTGTTCCTCCGTGTTCCTCCGTGTTCCACCGTGTTCCTCCGTGTTCCACCGTGTTCCACCGTGTTCTTCCGTGTTCCTCCGTGTTCCACCGTGTTCCTCCGTGTTCCTCCGTGTTCCTCCGTGTTCTTCCGTGTTCCTGCGTGTTCCTCCGTGTTCCACCGTGTTCCTCCGTGTTCTTCCGTGTTCCTGCGTGTTCCTCCGTGTTCCTGCGTGTTCCTCCGTGTTCCTGCGTGTTCCTCCGTGTTCCTGCGTGTTCCTCCGTGTTCTTCCGTGTTCCTGCGTGTTCCTGCGTGTTCCTCCGTGTTCCTACGTGTTCCTCCGTGTTCCTACGTGTTCCTCCGTGTTCCTACGTGTTCCTCCGTGTTCCTGCGTGTTCCTCCGTGTTCCTACGTGTTCCTGCGTGTTCCTCCGTGTTCCTACGTGTTCCTCCGTGTTCCTACGTGTTCCTCCGTGTTCCTGCGTGTTCCTCCGTGTTCCTACGTGTTCCTGCGTGTTCCTGCGTGTTCCTCCGTGTTCCTACGTGTTCCTCCGTGTTCCTACGTGTTCCTCCGTGTTCCTGCGTGTTCCTCCGTGTTCCTACGTGTTCCTGCGTGTTCCTCCGTGTTCCTCCGTGTTCCTACGTGTTCCTGCGTGTTCCTCCGTGTTCCTGCGTGTTCCTCCGTGTTCCTCCGTGTTCCTACGTGTTCCTGCGTGTTCCTACGTGTTCCTGCGTGTTCCTCCGTGTTCCTCCGTGTTCCTACGTGTTCCTGCGTGTTCCTCCGTGTTCCTCCGTGTTCCTACGTGTTCCTGATGTCTCTTTGAGCCGAATCAGGTGAAACATGAGCGTTAATGAACGTTCGGTTCTCCAGATATCTGCAGAACTCAGCTGAGAACATCATGGGATTAACGGCCGACTTGTGTTCATCACTGAAGAGTTTAAATTGTAGATAATATTATATATATACGTATATACAGTATATAGTACTAGTACTTCAGTAGAAATACTCTGTCACAAGTAAAAGTTCTGCATTCAAACCGTTATTCAAATAAAAGTACAAACGTTATCGGCCGCGATATGCAAAGTACAAAGTGAAGTGAACCCAGGTGTTACAGTTTATCTGTGTCACTGCACCTGTGTGTGTGTGTGTGTGTGTGTGTGTGTGTGTGTACGTGTGTGTACGTGTGTGTACATGTGTGTATGTGTGTGTGTGTGTCTTTAACCTGATTACATCAAATCAAACAGCAGCTGTGAGTTCACAGATTGTTTATGTCACTCGGATCATTTCTGTCTCAGAGCATCAATGATTGACAGCTGCTCTCTGGGTGTGAATCCTGCGCTCTGATTGGCTGTCGGATGTGTTGTTAAATCAGGTCAACAGTCTCACCTGTCTGTTAAACTACAGGTAACCATAGCAACAGGACTGACGCTCAGCAGTTAACTCAAGGACCACTTTTAACTCTTCAAGGACCTTTCCAACCTCCTCCAGGACCCCTGGAACTCTTTCAAGGATCTCTAAAACCTCCTCCAGGACTGCTGGAACCTCCTCAAGGACCTCTGGAACTTCTTCCAGGATCTCTACAACCTCCTCAAGGACCTCTGGAACCTTCTCAATGATCTCTACAACCTCCCCCAGGATCTCTACAACCTCCTCAAGGACCTCCGGAACCTCTTCCAGGATCTCTACAACCTCCTCAAGTACCTCTGGAACCTTCTCAATGATCTCTACAACCTTCCCCCAGGTTGTCTACAACCTCCTCCAGGACCTCTGGAACCTCTTCCAGGACTCCTAGATGCTCCTCAAACATCACTAAAACCTCCTCAAGCACTTCTGGAATTTTCTCAAAGATATCTATAGTAGAAGAGGCCCTACAACCTCCTCCAGGACCACTAAAACCTCCTCAAGGACCACTGGAACCTCCTCAAGGATCACTAAAACCTCCTCCAGGACCACTAAAACCTCCTCCAGGACCACTAAAACCTCCTCAAGGACCACTAAAACCTCCTCAAGGACCACTGGAACCTCCTCAAGGACCACTAAAACCTCCTCAAGGACCACTAAAACCTCCTCCAGGACCACTAAAACCTCCTTCGGGATCACTAAAATCTCCTCCAGGACCACTAAAACCTCTTCAAGGACCACTGGAACCTCCTCAAGGACCACTAAAACCTCCTCAAAGACCACTAAAACCTCCTCTAGGACCATTTAAACCTCCTCCAGGACAACTAAAACCTCCTCAAGGACCACTAAAACCTCCTCCAGGACCACTGGAACCTCCTCCAGGACCATTATAACCTCCTCCAGGACCATTATAACCTCCTCAAGGACCACTAAAACCTCCTCCAGGACCACTAAAACCTCCTTCAGGATCACTAAAATCTCCTCAAGGACCACTAAAACCTCCTCAAGGACCACTGGAACCTCCTCAAGGACCACTAAAACCTCCTCAAGGACCACTAAAACCTCCTCTAGGACCATTTAAACCTCCTCCAGGACCACTGGAACCTCCTCCAGGACCATTATAACCTCCTCCAGGACCATTATAACCTCCTCCAGGACCATTATAACCTCCTCAAGGACCATTATAACCTCCTCAAGGACCAATAAAACCTCCTCCAGGACCATTATAACCTCCTCCAGGACCATTATAACCTCCTCAAGGACCATTATAACCTCCTCAAGGGCCACTAAAACCTCCTCTAGGACCATTTAAACCTCCTCCAGGACCTCTGGAACCTCCTCCAGGACCTCTGGAACCTCCTCCAGGACCTCTGGAACCTCCTCAAGGACCACTAAAACCTCCTCCAGGACCATTATAACCTCTTCCAGGACCACTAAAACCTCCTTCAGGATCACTAAAACCTCTTCCAGGACCACTAAAACCTCCTCCAGGACCACTAAAACCTCCTCCAGGACCACTAAAACCTCCTCCAGGACCGTTATAACCTCCTCCAGGACCACTAAAACCTCCTTCAGGATCACTAAAACCTCTTCCAGGACCACTAAAACCTCTTCCAGGACCACTAAAACCTCCTCCAGGACCACTAAAACCTCTTCCAGGACCACTAAAACCTCCTCCAGGACCGTTATAACCTCCTCCAGGACCACTAAAACCACCTCCAGGACCACTGGAACCTCCTCAAGGACCATTATAACCTCTTCCAGGACTCCCATCACAGTGTTGTCACGTCCAACGTGTTTATCGTAACACATCATTTATATTTTGATTGATACGCGTCGTGTTTCCTACTTTGAGGTTCCGTTGGCGTCTCGTTACGTCTGAATATTGAGTGTATTTTACGCGTTATGTTTCCTGCTGTGAGGTTCCGTTGGGTTAAACGAGTGTATTTTGTGTGTTTGCAGGTGAAAGACGAGCGGAAGGCTCAGGAAGTGTTCGACCTGGCGGATTACGAGCGTTCGGAGGAGCTGAGGAAAGCAAAGAGTCGCAGCAAGAAGAACCACAGTCGCTTCACGCTGCTGCGCTGCCGACGGCCGGGAAACACCGTGAGTCAGCTCGTCCAATCAGAACATCAGTTATTACAGATACGAGTGTTCTCCTGAACCATGATTCATCACCATCCATCCAATAATACTTATTGAGATGTTTCAGTGATTCTTTTATTCATCTTCATCCTCTCGTGTTCGTCCTCTGGGCTCAGAGATTACTCTGAGCCCGCCTGACTCACGCCGACACCTCATTGGTGGATTTCCTCCCACATCCGTCTCGTGATTGGTGGATCAGAGTTCACCCCGCCCACCCGCTCAGCCTCGACTGCACCGATTGGCCGATCGTGTTTTTTTCTCTCCTCTGAAAAGGTTTAATCCTCAGAATCCCATTAGCAGAATAATCCCTGCAGAGTCCAAACGCTTCACAAGCTGCAGTTTATTACTGACATCATAGAACAGATAAAGTCAACTGACTTCTGATTTACTGAACTCTAGTTCTCTAAATATAAAGACTGATCGGTCAGGAGCTACAGTAACTGAATTACTTGAACATAAATATTTAAATTAAAATGTCGGCTATTTGACATTCTCTGATATTTGATAGTAAATATCTGCATGTAACACTAACAAACATTTATTCTGCCATGAAACTTCAATCAGAAGATTATTTAGATTAGTTCATAGATTAATGAAGAACATGAAGTACGCAGGAAAACACACGACAGAACATTAGCAACAGCTAAATACAATTATCTCTATACGGCTAATAACTTTATTAATACTTAATAGTAATTATATTGGGAGCGGTTCATTGAAGCTGAGGGCTGGAAGGAAGTTTGTATTTAATTAAAAAGAACATTAAATGTAGAATTTAAAGTATTTTCTTTTTGTAATCACCCTGAGAGACCGTCAGTGTTTTCTACATAACGATGAAATGAATTTTGTATAAATGAATAAATTATTTATTTATTATATCCTTTAATATTTGGTTATTTATTCAGGCTGTTAGTGTGTTTCAGTGTGACTTTGGTGTTGTGTTGAAAAAAAACATCCCAAAACATTAAAATACATTAGCTACACGGTGTAAAGTTAGCGATAAGGAACACTGGCTGCACAGAAAAATGTATTAGCTACTAAAATATAGTATTCAGTGAATAACAGTGAAACTGAGAAACATTAGCAACAATGAAGAACATTAAGAAAAGTGCACAATGTAGCACGCTAGCTAATAGCTACACTAGACATTAGCTACACTAATGCTACACTAGATATTAGCTAAACTAGATATTAGCTACACTAGACATTAGCTACACTAGACATTAGCTACACTAGATATTAGCTACACTAGACATTAGCTACACTAGACATTAGCTACACTAGATATTAGCTGCACTAGACATTAGCTACACTAGACATTAGCTACACTAGATATTAGCTACACTAGACATTAGCTACACTAGACATTAGCTACACTAGACATTAGCTACACTAGACATTAGCTACACTAGATATTAGCTACACTAGACATTAGCTACACTAGACATTAGCTACACTAGACATTAGCTACACTAGACATTAGCTACACTAGACATTAGCTACACTAGACATTAGCTACACTAGATATTAGCTACACTAGACATTAGCTACACTAGACATTAGCTACACTAGACATTAGCTACACTAGATATTAGCTACACTAGACATTAGCTACACTAGACATTAGCTACACTAGACATTAGCTACACTAGATATTAGCTACACTAGACATTAGCTACACTAGATATTAGCTACACTAGACATTAGCTACACTAGATATTAGCTACACTAGCTATTAGCTACACTAGACATTAGCTACACTAGACATTAGCTACATTAGACATTAGCTACACTAGACATTAGCTACACTAGACATTAGCTACACTAGACATTAGCTACATTAGCTACACTAGACATTAGCTACACTAGACATTAGCTACACTAGATATTAGCTACACTAGACATTAGCTACACTAGCTATTAGCTACACTAGACATTAGCTACACTAGACATTAGCTACACTAGACATACACTAGACATTAGCTACACTAGACATTAGCTACACTAGACATTAGCTACACTAGACATTAGCTACACTAGATATTAGCTACACTCGACATTAGCTACACTAGACATTAGCTACACTAGACATTAGCTACACTAATGCTACACTAGATATTAGCTACACTAGACATTAGCTACACTAGACATTAGCTACACTAGACATTAGCTACACTAGACATTAGCTACACTAGACATTAGCTACACTAGACATTAGCTACACTAGATATTAGCTACACTAGACATTAGCTACACTAGATATTAGCTACACTAGACATTAGCTACACTAGACATTAGCTACACTAGATATTAGCTACACTAGACATTAGCTACACTAGACATTAGCTACACTAGACATTAGCTACACTAGACATTAGCTACACTAGATATTAGCTACACTAGACATTAGCTACACTAGACATTAGCTACACTAGACATTAGCTACACTAGACATTAGCTACACTAGATATTAGCTACACTAGACATTAGCTACACTAGACATTAGCTACACTAGATATTAGCTACACTAGACATTAGCTACACTAGACATTAGCTACACTAGACATTAGCTACACTAGACATTAGCTACACTAGCTATTAGCTACACTAGACATTAGCTACACTAGATATTAGCTACACTAGACATTAGCTACACTAGATATTAGCTACACTAGACATTAGCTACACTAGACATTAGCTACACTAGACATTAGCTACACTAGACATTAGCTACACTAGATATTAGCTACACTAGACATTAGCTACACTAGATATTAGCTACACTAGCTATTAGCTACACTAGACATTAGCTACACTAGACATTAGCTACACTAGCTATTAGCTACACTAGACATTAGCTACACTAGATATTAGCTACACTAGACATTAGCTACACTAGATATTAGCTACACTAGATATTAGCTACACTAGACATTAGCTACACTAGATATTAGCTACACTAGACATTAGCTACACTAGACATTAGCTACACTAGCTATTAGCTACACTAGACATTAGCTACACTAGACATTAGCTACACTAGACATTAGCTACACTAGACATTAGCTACACTAGATATTAGCTACACTAGACATTAGCTACACTAGATATTAGCTACACTAGCTATTAGCTACACTAGACATTAGCTACACTAGCTATTAGCTACACTAGACATTAGCTATACTAGACATTAGCTACACTAGCTATTAGCTACACTAGACATTAGCTACACTAGACATTAGCTACACTAGATATTAGCTACACTAGACATTAGCTACACTAGACATTAGCTACACTAGACATTAGCTACACTAGATATTAGCTACACTAGACATTAGCTACACTAGATATTAGCTACACTAGACATTAGCTACACTAGACATTAGCTACACTAGATATTAGCTACACTAGACATTAGCTACACTAGACATTAGCTACACTAGATATTAGCTACACTAGACATTAGCTACACTAGACATTAGCTACACTAGACATTAGCTACACTAGATATTAGCTACACTAGATATTAGCTACACTAGACATTAGCTACACTAGATATTAGCTACACTAGACATTAGCTACACTAGACATTAGCTACACTAGACATTAGCTACACTAGACATTAGCTACACTAGATATTAGCTACACTAGACATTAGCTACACTAGATATTAGCTACACTAGACATTAGCTAACACTAGATATTAGCTACACTAGACATTACTCCTAGACATTACTACACTAGATAATAGCTACACTAGACATTAGCTACACTAGACATAGCTACACTAGACATTAGCTACACTAGACATTAGCTACACTAGATATTAGCTACACTAGACATTAGCTACACTAGGCTATTAGCTACACTAGACATTAGCTACACTAGACATTAGCTACACTAGACATTAGCTACACTAGACATTAGCTACACTAGACATTAGCTACACTAGACATTAGCTACACTAGACATTAGCTACACTAGCTATTAGCTACACTAGACATTAGCTACACTAGATATTAGCTACACTAGACATTAGCTACACTAGATATTAGCTACACTAGCTATTAGCTACACTAGACATTAGCTACACTAGCTATTAGCTACACTAGACATTAGCTACACTAGACATTAGCTACACTCAGACTATTAGCTACACTAGACATTAGCTACACTAGACATTAGCTACACTAGACATTAGCTACCACTAGATATAAGCTACACTAGTATTAGCTACACTAGATATTAGCTACACTAGACATTAGCTACACTAGATATTAGCTACACTAGCTATTAGCTACACTAGACATTAGCTACACTAGACATTAGCTACACTAGCTATTAGCTACACTAGACATTAGCTACACTAGACATTAGCTACACTAGATATTAGCTACACTAGACATTAGCTACACTAGATATAAGCTACACTAGACATTAGCTACACTAGATATTAGCTACACTAGATATTAGCTACACTAGATATAAGCTACACTAGACATTAGCTACATTAATGCTACACTAGATATTAGCTACACTAGATATTAGCTACACTAGATATTAGCTAAACTAGATATTAGCTACACTAGACATTAGCTACACTAGATATTAGCTACACTAGACATTAGCTACACTAGATATTAGCTACACTAGATATTAGCTACACTAGATATAAGCTACACTAGACATTAGCTACACTAATGCTACACTAGACATTAGCTACACTAGATATTAGCTACACTAGATATTAGCTACACTAGACATTAGCTACACTAGATATTAGCTACACTAGACATTAGCTACACTAGCTATTAGCTACACTAGACATTAGCTACACTAGACATTAGCTACACTAGATATTAGCTACACTAGACATTAGCTACACTAGATATTAGCTACACTAGACATTAGCTACACTAGACATTAGCTACATTAGACATTAGCTACACTAGACATTAGCTACACTAGCCATTAGCTACACTAGACATTAGCTACACTAGACATTAGCTACACTAGACATTAGCTACACTAGACATAAGCTACACTAGACATTAGCTACACTAGACATTAGCTACACTAGCCATTAGCTACACTAGACATTAGCTACACTAGCCATTAGCTACACTAGACATTAGCTACACTAGACATTAGCTACACTAGACATTAGCTACACTAGACATAAGCTACACTAGACATTAGCTACACTAGACATTAGCTACACTAGACATTAGCTACACTAGCCATTAGCTACACTAGACATTAGCTACACTAGACATTAGCTACACTAGATATAAGCTACACTAGACATTAGCTACACTAGACATTAGCTACACTAGATATTAGCTACACTAGATATTAGCTACACTAGACATTAGCTACACTAGACATTAGCTACACTAGATATTAGCTACACTAGACATTAGCTACACTAGATATTAGCTACACTAGACATTAGCTACACTAGACATTAGCTACACTAGACATTAGCTACACTAGACATTAGCTACACTAGCTAACATTAATACAAATTCTATTTTTCGCAGCATTTTGAAGTTTTGCTTGAACTTTGCTCGACAGATGTCTGTCTTGGGTTGCCTGAATATTTCTTTCAGTTTGTTTGTGTCTGGCTGGTTAATCCTGGACCGGTAAAACATACCGTATCTGTGTTGTTCACCTAACATAGTGACGTTTTTGTCTCTTTACAGGTTCCTAACCTCGTGTTTCTGGCGGTGAGTCCGGAGGAAAAGGAATCCTGGGTCAACGCCCTCAACGTAGCAATCATCAAAGCCAAGAACCGCATTCTAGACGAGGTACGTGCTGGTTGATATGTAAGGGATAATGTACAGCTAGCGGGTCATTGTAGTGAAAGAATCCCCTTCAGGGCGATGCAGCATCGCCCTGAAGGGGATTCTTTCACTACAATGACCCGCTAGCTGTACATTATCCCGCTTATTATACGGCTAGTATCAGAGCTGCGCCCATAGCAACGGTCTGTTCTACATAGCAACGGTCTGCTATACGAAATAACAGACCGCAGAACGCCGTGATTAACCAATCAGAATCGAGTATTCAACACAGCCGTGTAATAATTGCTCGTAGTAAACCTCGATGACACTGCTAAAATGGTTAAATACCTCATTAAAAAGGGTTCCATACCATGTTTGTTTTAGCTATGTCAGTTATCCTCAGAGTTTCTACGTGTCTGTCCAGGTGACCATCGAGGAGGACGGAGCGCTGGTTCATCCCACCAGAGACCGGGCGAAGATCCCTCACGGCCGCCGGCTGCCGACCCGAGGACACCTCATGGCCTCGGTACCGGGATCTCTTATCATCTCTTAACTCCTTGTGTTTCTCTTAATCAGAACATCATTAACTTATCACTCACCGCAGGCGTCGACCTCTTCCCACGGCATGCTGACCCTCGACCTGGTCGCGGAGGAGGACGGGTTCTCCCCGGACTACGACGGCGACTCCCGGGAATCCTGGGAGAACTTCCAGGTGGCAGCCGTTGGGTTTTCGGGGGTCGGAGTTCGTCAGCGAGCCGGAACCGACGTGTCGAAGCTGCGGGCGAACACCAAGGAGCCCAAGGTGAAGACCAGCAGTCTGCCCCGGGGGAGCGAGCTCTCCTGGGTCCAACAGAACCACCTGGAGGTCTCCAAGGTCCACAAGACCCAGCAGGTGCAGGTTGGGAAACTCTCGACCTTCTGGCCCTTGTAGATCAGAACTAGAAGATAGATAGATAGATAGATAGATAGATAGATAGATAGATAGATAGATAGATAGATAGATAGTAACTTTATTGATCCCGAGGGAAATTCAAGTTTCCAGCATCACAGTTCCATAGTGCAAACATATTAGTAAAAACGTCACAGGTGAGTAGTACACATATTAGTAAAACGACACAAGTAGTAACAAGACACATGTAAGTAATACAGAGTATAAAACAAAATATGCAATGTGCAGAAGAACTGTTAAAAATGAATATAGTGCAGGGTAAACAACTGAGATACAGGACTATTTAAAGAAAAAGTGAATGTAGTGCAGAAAGTGATATAGTGCTGGATAATAAAATATAGGAGAAACAGATATTAAGAAATGTCAGATATGGAATATAATGCAGGATAAGAACTGAGGTAGAGAAGTTTTTGTAGTGTGCAGAATTAAAGTTAAAGTGGCTCAGTCTATTAAAGTGCACTGTTTGCATTAACTGGAACTCTATGTGTCATGAAGTGTGCTCAATGCAAGACCAAAAACAGTATTGGTACATTGGTAGAAGTCAGTTGTCTAAACCAGGACGCCCCCCCCCCCCATGTACCATGTGAACCACAGATCCAAACAGCAGACTTGTGCTCCCTTTCAGGTCCTCCAGGCTCAGTCTCGAACACCGCAGCCCGGTAAAAGGTTCAGCATGCAGGGCCGGAGCCGCTGTGCCTCCATGGATGAAGTCCTCTCCTCCAGGTACTGAACACCTAACGAGATGGAGAACAAATGTTATTAAAATGCATGAATGTCTCTCTTGGTTTGAAGTAAAAAATAGATTGTTGTATTCATTGATGGTTTTCATTAAGAATGTCATAAGAAAAAAAGACCACATTTATTTTTTACCAAAAACTATCCTTTAGTACAGATGCACACAAGTATTCCACAAGGCTGCTGCAGGTTGTTTTACTTTACCTAGATCCAAAACCAAATCAGGTCAACGTACAGCATCATACAGAGCAATGCAAGAGTGGAATTCACTCCCAAATCATATTACACAACAAAATGACATATATGGTTTTAAAAAAATACTAAAAGAGCATTACTTAAGAAGAAACTTTTTTAATTAATAGGTATTCTTTGGTGTGTAAGTGTGTTATGGGCATTCCATGTTAAATGATTATATTTATCTGTTAGAATTTGACAGATTCAGTCGGAGCCTTTCTATTTTCTTTCTATTTTCTTTGTGTTTGTGTTATTTAAACTGTGTCAGTTGTTATTGTTTTATTTACAGTAGACGTGCATTACGATGTGTTCTGTTAGTGTATTATGATGAGTAGTGTGAATGTGTATTTTTGTATTGTCACCATGTAAACTATGTGGACTCCAGGAAGAATAGCTGCTGCTATGCAAAAGCTAACGGGGATCTAAATAAACAAACAAACAAACCTAATGATAAAACGAACTATCACAACTCCTCGTCTGACAAACCACATTCACATGTCCTTACTCTCTTCCTCCTTCCCGTCTTCAGACCGGCGATGATCCGCTCCGAGTTGCGCTCGGCTCTCCGGCGCTGTCCGACCGAAGAGGAGGCGGGGGGGGGGGGGGCTTCGGTGCAGCCGGTCGGTCAGCTGCAGAGCCTCATCGCCCAGAGGATGCAGAGAGCTCAGGAGCTGCTGGAGGAGATGAGACTGCAGGTACGACTGCTTCATCCACCACTTCATTCAGCTGAGCTCTTTTCTAACTGTGTGGTGAGACAGCTCAGAAGCAAATAATATAAGAAAGAAATGAAATATAATGTTGTGTGTTATGATTTACAGGAGCTGCAGAAGGCCAAAGCAGAGAGAGAACGAGGAGAAAGCTCTCCCTACCTGAAGGGAATCGATTCCCCCCGACTCCACCACCTCCGGGGCTCGGACTCTCCTCACTCCAGGTTGGTTTCATCATATTTTATTACACGGCTGTGTTGAATACTCGATTCTGATTGGTCAATCACGGCGTTCTGCGGTCTGTTATTTCCGTATAACAGGCCGTTGCTATGTATAACAGACCGTTGCTATGTATAACAGACCGTTGCTATGTAGAACAGACCGTTGCTATGTATTAGAGACCGTTGCTATGTAGAACAGACCGTTGCTATGTATTACAGACCGTTGCTATGTATAACAGACCGTTGCTATGTATTACAGACCGTTGCTATGTAGAACAGACCGTTGCTACGTATAACAGACTGTTGCTATGTATAACAGACCGTTGCTATGTATAACAGACCGTTTATATGTATAACAGACTGTTGCTATGTATAACAGACCGTTGCTATGTATAACAGACTGTTGCTATGTATAACAGACCGTTGCTATGTATAACAGACCGTTGCTATGTATAACAGACTGTTGCTATGTATAACAGACCGTTGCTATGTATAACAGACCGTTGCTATGTAGAACAGACCGTTGCTATGTAGAACAGACCGTTGCTATGGGCGCAGCTCTGATGTCGGACTCTGGCGGACCGTTTTTGCGTCAAAATATTGATTTCTTCAGTAAGTAGCCGTGTAATAAGAGAGATAATGTACAGCTAGCGGGTCATTGTAGTGAAAGAATCCCCTTCAGGGCGATGCAGCATCGCCCTGAAGGGGATTCTTTCACTACAATGACCCGCTAGCTGTACTTTATCCCTTACTTAACCTCCCAAAGTCCCGGGGGTTTTTCTGTCCATGACACAAAATATTCCACGTACACTTTATTGTGTTTTACTGACACTTTCATGAATGATGGATTGCTTAAAGTTGGCATTTGGAGGCACCCGGGGATAGACTGGAGGGGGTCGGGGTCACGGTAATCACTAAGATCAATCCTCTGGGTAATAGAATATCATTAATTGAATTCTAATTTGAGCTAAAGTTGCTGCTAGAGGACAGCTTGGGTTGTGCCTTAAATGGGCTACTACTGGATCCAGCTTCACCAGGAGACCTTTATGGTAACTGTAAAGGTTCAGGCTCTTATCTTAAACTGCCTGCAAGACATTCCTTTGTTTGGCATCACAACAAGGATGACTTTGGGAGTTCATCCTACAGGGAGCGAGAGGATCTTGCTTGATGTGTCGGACAAACTAAGTCATATGACTTGTTGTCCGAAAAAGACAAGTTCCACACTGGAAGACGGGGTGGAAAACCAATTTTCAATGAAATCTGTTTCACGTTACCTCGCCAAGGATAAAAGCGTTGGGTAAAGCCAAGTTCTGTTGGTTTAAACGATGCTCGTTTGTGCAGTAGGACTTTGTGCCGTGAAGTGAAGCAGGATGAATGTCTAACTGATTCCTTTCCTCTTCAGCAGGTCGTCTGGATCTCCGAGGAGCAGGAGCAGCGACTCTCCTCGCCTCCGGGGTAAAGACTCTCCTCGTCTGAGAGGAAGAGAGTCTCCTCGATCCAAAGCCAAGAGGAATCGCTCCAAAGGGGCCGACTCGCCTCGCTCCAGAGGATCACATTCACCGGCCGCTAAAGCCAACGACTCTCCTCGACTGAAAGATTCACCTCGTCCGAACGCCACCGACTCTCCTCGCACGAAGAGCTCCGACACAGTCCGTTCACCAAAACTCAAGGGATCATCCGGCTCCTCTTGTCCCAACAAGGAGGACGACTCTCCGGTACCGAAGTCTCCTGAATCACCTCCGAGCATCAGAGGATCCGCCTCCTCTCAGGTTAAAGGATCGGGTGAACCCGACTCCCCTCGTGTGGAGAGCAGCAAGGAGTCGCCCGGTCCGAGTCAGAAGAACTCCCCGAGCCTTTCTGGATCCTTCGAGTCCAAAACCCCCGATAAGCACCGCCCGTCTTCCCCTCCGCCTTCCTCGCCTCCCTCCCTGCTGTCGGAGGAGGAGCAGGAGGTGGAGAGGAGGCGCCAAGAGGCCGAGCGCCTCCTGGAGGAGGCCGTGTCGTCGTGGAAGGAGGCGCAGGAAGTCCTGCAGGAGGTGAAGGAGCTGCAGAGCCAGACGCTGCGGCGGCAGCGCAGGAGGACCTACGAGAAGATGGCGGCGGTGGCGGCGGCTGGGTTGCCCACGGCGACCGCGGCAGCAGACGAGGACGACACGCCCGCCTCGCCAACATCACCAGAGGAGGACGACGAGTCGGAGACACCTTGATGAGGAAGCTTTTCTTACAAATATTCATTGAATTGAATTTTTCTCAATGAAAGTAGCAGCGTTTATCAGCAAACAAGCAGCAGGACTTTGCATAATTTGGGGATTTTTAATACTATTCCTCAAATGTTTTTGATCCGGGGATGTTGGGACGGTGGGATGTTGGGATGCACGTGGACACTTAAGCAAATGTGGATATTTTGAAACCAGCGATTGAGTTCTTCCCAGGAGGTTTAATGACTTTAATCCTCCGTTGTGCACTAGACGCCCTCTCTCTTCTGCTGCCCGTTTTATTCACAAAGTCTCTTTGTGCGACAGATGCGTCACATTTTAATTTGAGTTGATGGCGTTTTAACGGCGAGGCGCTCCGCTTCACCTTCTCTAATGGTGCTGCATGTTTCTCTTCTTTGTCTTTTACTGCTGAAGGTGAAGTGAAACGCCTCTCTGCTGATTCCAAAGACGAGTTTCTTCCCTCGTGAGTTTTTTGGACGAGATATTCAGGGTTTTGAGAAGATGAAAAAAAAAGACAATTTGTCATTTAAAAGAGACTTTTTTTTAAGCAAAGATGTCAACGTTTATACAATGAGGAACTTTTTCAATATGACAAAATCATGAAGGCACTGAAGAGCACTATGTTTCCTACGGGCACGGTTATTAAGAATTTAAATATCTGTTACCTGATTTATTTGCTAATATATATATATTATGTCTTGACATTTCTGTTAATACAATCTTATTAATTGTCTCTGATTTAGTTGTAGCCCCGTTTATCTCCCAAAACGTCCTTCTAGCTCACTGTTGATATTTTTAACAGATTTCACAGATGTTTCAAACGTTAAGAAAAATCAGGGAGTTTAATGTTCTGCACCGTGAAGAGAGAATAAGCAATAATGTCAATAAGAAATATGTCTTCTCCAACACTTTACTTGTTAATCAGCTGTAACAGAACAAAAAGCTTCATTAACCCGCTCGGGGGGGCTAAATATGTACCGTTGTAAACTCCTGTTCCTCCCACTCTCTGTGCAATATGTACAGATCCTCTTTGTTAGAATGAGTGGTATTATAATATACTATTAACTTCAGAATACGTAACATTACACAGGGACTTTTACAGCAGGAAGTCCACATCAGGTACCAGAATCCACCGTGAAGTATAACACCAGCTGATCGTTCTGCTTTAACGCTGCATTTTACCCGTTCAGTCAGCACAAGACTTCCCCGACTGATACGGACGATTCAGGACGATACCGATATTTATTTTAGTCTAAAAAAAACAAGCACCCGATGTATTGGTCCGTAGGGATTATGTTCATAAAAGCATAACATAAAGAAGCATTTTTGATAACGATCCCTTAAAATTGTTTTTACAGAATTAGGACCAAGATCTTCTTTTTTTTTTTTTTTTATTACTTCAAGATCTTCTAAAAGGGACGAAACTTATGACAAAACTTATGACATAAACACATGACGAAATTGACATGTCGTGGACCTAAATGACAAATTTTTTGATTTATCAAACAAAAAAATCTAAATATTTGCTGGTTTAAGGAAACATTTTATTGACTCACAAATAACTAATATTAATATTAATTAGAAATGATTTTTTAGCTGCAGCCCTACACAACAATATATGTTTTTCTCTATTAAAACATGCACTTTTTTGGAAATATGGATGAAAACAATCGTTTTCATATTGATCAGATATCAGCAAACTGATATTTTCTATTTTAAAGTCACTGTTTGTGTTGGTTGTTGGAACTGTAACCTTTAGTGTTCACATTACTTTATCTCAGTTTCTGTTCGTCGGTCACCACGTTTGAACTTTTTCTCCAGTTTGAGTGTTTTTGCACATTTTGTCCTGAATATTGAGATGAACTCAGTCTGTAGAAGAAGGCGATGACACTGTGAGCGGTTACTCGTTAAGGATTCATTGTACTGTGAGTGATTTTGGTGAAAAGATTAGTTTTATTTATTTATTATTTATTAAAGTTTAAACACATTTTGAAAAACTTTCAGAATCAACTTTGTTAAAATATGAAAACAAGTTATTTTAAATGTTTCTTTCTTTTTTTTTTGTTGCTCATTTTATTTAAAGATTTATATATTGATGTTTTTTTTGAATGATGTTGTTTGAATTACTGTATACGGCAATGCATTGTGGGTAAATGGAGCCAAAAAAAAAA
>CAKAOJ020000075.1:2542500-2552500 GCA_916701645.2 Sebastolobus alascanus | reverse complement strand
AGTGATGGTTTTGAATGCAGGACTTTGACTTGGATCAGTATTTTTACTGCGTGGTATTAGTACTCATTAGTACTTTTACTGCAGTAAAGGATGTGAGTACACAGCAGCAGCTCTGATCAGTCTGAATGATGACACGCCTTTAATCAGCTGTGATCAGCTGACTCTCTCTGACCAATCAGAGCAGCTGAATCTCAGGCTGTCAGACAGGAAGCTCTCTGGGGAGGCTGAGTGTGTGTGTGTGTGTGTGTGTGTGTGTGTGTGTGTGTGTGTGTGGGGGGGGGGGGGGTCTCAGCTGTTACGTCCATTAAAGGACATTTTACCAGTTTGATCTGTTTTAAATCTGAAGAGGAGGTCAAAGGTCAGAGGTCAGAGGGTGCTTCCCGTTCCCTCCTCGTCTCCTCTCCTCGTTCACTTGTCTCCTAACAGGAGTTCCTTTTCTGCCTTCAAATGTGAGTTAACTGAACTAAAACTGAAGTATTAGATCAAAATCGTCTGATGAGTTTTAAAATGGAGCTGATTTAAATTCAGTTAAATTTAAAATATGAAGTTAAATCTGATTTAAATTTATATTTTCACAGTTTGACTCATTTCTTCAGTTAACACAGTTCATACAGAAACATATCTTATAATAATAATAATTTTATTATATATTTAATTATGGACTATCTCAATACAAATAATGGAAATTCATTAAATACAAACAGAAGAGGTTTAAACTCTGAAACAATGCATGCTGGGAAGTCTGTTAATATTAATGTTTCTTTAAAAACTTCATTGAATTCATTCAACTCATCATTTAAAGTCAGAAGAACTCATGTTTATAATAATAATAATAAATATACAAACATGCACTATATATTTATAACTTCTGAATTTTATTCCTGATAAATTCACTAAATTCCTGTGATGTTTATTATTGTAGCGTCTGTACATTTCACATGTTTACATATTTATAATTTTCATCTTTTTTTTTCTTTCTAGTCTTTATTTTTATTCTATTACAGAAGAAGAGGACCAATCAGATGCTTCAGCTCAACAGCCAATCAGAGAGGAGGATATATTAAGTGTAATGAAGGTAAAAGCAGCTTCTTTAATTCAGATGTATTTTGAATATTTGAGCTGCTCAAAAATTAAACAGAATTTTATTTTGTCATATTCATAAGAAAACGTTTATTTCTTTTTTTGTTGTTTTGATTTATTTCAATAAAGAAATAGTAAAAATATAAAAATAATGAGAGGAGTTTGGTGTGAGGCGGTCGGTTCAACAACAGAAAGACAACAGCTCCATCTACAGGACAGACGGAAACCTTCACTTCCTGTCTTTACATTCATCTTTAAAGATCTTTAAGAAAATAAAATAACCGTTAATAAAAAACTGATTAAAAGCGTCTTTTAATCTGCTTTTGTTATTTTGCATTTTAAACTGCGAACTGATGATGTAAAAAGTGCTATATGAATAAAAAATTAAATATATTAATTAATAATGTGCTAAAAATTAAAAACAGAAAAAAAATAATATATATATTATGTGAAAAAAATACCTTAAATGGAAGGTTTAATGAAAAACTGTTTATTTATTGTTTCTATCAAATTAATGACACACATGTGGTACAGATGTTTTATGTCACTGAAATACTATCAACGTGTTTTAAAGGGAAATTTCACAGATTTTTTAAAACTAAAATAAGACATTAAATAATTAGTTTACACTGATAATCTGACATGTTGAATATTATATATGATCACTTCATTATTATTAATAAACATCACATTCATCATCTACATTTAGTTTATTTTTTATTCTTTACGTCTAAAAGATTTTCTATATTTGTCTGTTTTGTCTTAATATAATAATAAATTATTTATGCTGCAACGATTCAATTGAGTTGTTGAATTTTAAAACTTGATTAGTTTTATATATTGATGTTGTCTATTGATGATATTTATTGATGTTTATTGATGTTTATTGATGTTTATTGATGTACCAGCGTTGCTGTCGTAGGTCTGTGTATTGATTACTGATCGACTGGAACATACGTTTGTATTTTAAGGTCGACTAAAAATGTTTCCTTCTCTTCTCCTCTGTTTACCTCCTCCTCCTCTTCTTCTTCTCCTGTTTACCTCCTCCTCTTCTTCTTCTCTCATGTTTTATTGATGTTTATCAGCAGATGGAGGTCGACTCCTCTCAGAGAGTCTGAGGTCACATTTCACTTTTTAGCTTAGAAGTACTCAGAGCCTTTACTGTAGTAAAAGTACTAATACTACACTGTAAAAATACTGTTATAAGAACTACTACAGTATAAATATACTCTGTTACAGTAAAAGTACTACCACAGCATAAAAATACTCTGTTAGAGTTAACTAATAATACTAAAGTGTAAAAATACTCTGTTAAAGTATTCATTAAGTAAGCGGTCAGAAAAAGCGTTGTGGAGTAAAAATAGAAAGACTCAAGTAAAGTACAAGTACCTCACATTTGTACCTGAGTAAATGTACTTTAGTTACTTTGATGTAACAGAAGAAATCTCCTCATTAAAGCATCCGAATCAATCAGTGATTAATATTTACTGGTTGGACTCACCTGTTGAGACGTACCTGCAGCAGACGACGGGTATTAAGACCCTGCTCCTCGCCTCACAGGCTCAGATGGTTTTTTGTCCTGGTCCTCCAGGTCTCAGAGGGTTCAGATCTCAGAGGGTTCAGATCTCAGAGGGTTCAGGTCTCAGCAGGTTCAGATCTCAGAGGGTTCAGGTCTCAGAGGGTTCAGATCTCAGAGGGTTCAGGTCTCAGAGGGTTCAGATCTCAGAGGGTTCAGGTCTCAGAGGGTTCAGATCTCAGAGGGTTCAGGTCTCAGATGGTTCAGATCTCAGAGGGTTCAGGTCTCAGAGGGTTCAGGTCTCAGAGGGTTCAGATCTCAGAGGGTTCAGGTCTCAGAGGGTTCAGATCTCAGAGGGTTCAGGTCTCAGAGGGTTCAGGTCTCAGAGGGTTCAGGTCTCAGAGGGTTCAGATCTCAGAGGGTTCAGGTCTCAGAGGGTTCAGGTCTCAGAGGGTTCAGGTCTCAGAGGGTTCAGATCTCAGAGGGTTCAGATCTCAGAGGGTTCAGGTCTCAGAGGGTTCAGGTCTCAGCAGGTTCAGGTCTCAGAGGGTTCAGGTCTCAGAGGGTTCAGATCTCAGAGGGTTCAGGTCTCAGAGGGTTCAGGTCCGGTATCTAGATTTAGTTCAAACAGAAACATTTTGTTATAAAACTTCTTTTTAAAAACACAACTTTTTTTTTCCTTTTATAATTTTTTAATTCAAAACCCCTCAACATGTTTTTGTTACAGCACACAAAAAGTCAAACACAGTTTCCCCCCCCACAGACGGGACGATGGACGAAAGTAACAGCCGACAGAGGAGTGAGCCGGGGTCAAAGGTCAAAGACGGGGGTCAACTATCACCTCGCTGCAGAAACAAACAGAACACCTGTAAAATTATTTAAAGTCATTACAAAATAAAAACAAACCTGAAACTGAGCTGAGAGTCTATTTACAATATTGCCTTAAAAACCAGTTAAAACTGACCTCAGCAGGTCTGACAGACGTGACCTTTGACCTTTTACACTCTTAAAAACAACGCACCACTTTTTACACTTTTATTTAAGATGTCATCAAATGTTTTTAGTCTCAAAGAGTCGCGTTCGGGCTGCGATCGAAGGAAAACAGACTATTACTGCCTCGATCAGCCACCAGACTCCTTTCACAAAAACAGGAATTTAACCTCTCAGAACACTTGAGTTGTTGTTCTGCCGCTGCATCCATCAGTTAGTTTGTGTTATTGTGTGGCTTTGGTGAATCTGAACTAACGCTTTAAAACACCCAAATCACACAATTACACTAACTGATGGATGCAGCGGTAGAACAACAACTCCTGTGTTCTGAGAGGTTAAATTACTGTTTTTGTCAAAGGAGTCTGGTGGCTTTGATGAGAGCATCGATACAAACTTCAGTTCGAACTATCCCTTTAAGAAACCTTGGGCCGAATCTGTCTCTATTACTATAATCTTCAACCTTCTTCAGTCGCCCGACGGCGTGAACGTGAGAATCTTCTCGGCTTTACTCTCCGACACTAAAACCTGAAAGCGGTGCGTCACTTTTTAGAGTGTAAACGAGAGAAAAGCTAAAACTTTACAGCAGTTTAGTTAAAAGTCAAAGTTCATCAGGACGAACAAAACCCGACTCACCAGGAGATAAATGAATAGTTTAACATCATTAATTAGTAATGGTATGACATCATTGACTTCCTGTGGGTCCGGTCCGGTCCGGTCCGGTCCCGTCTGATACAGCTAGAGAAAGTTAAAAGTTGCTGTCTGCAGAATCCCACGCAGAGCAGCGACACCTGAATCAGACACGACAGACGTGTCCCTGTTTCAGGCCCCGCCTCCATCGGAACCAGTCCTCAGTATCCCACAATGCACTGCAGCGGTGCGTTCAGGTGATCTCTGCCAACTCGTCAAATCAGAAGCCAGAATTTAAGATGACGACACATCTTAGACACGTGGTCATGTGACCGACAGGCTGTAACGTGATTGGACAGAATTCAGGCTTCTAATATAATTTTCTTCATTTCAATCAGAATCTGATCAGTTTTTGAATATTTAAATTTCTACCTGCTGACTCGGAGCACCTGAACGCACCACGGGTTTTGGTCTATGTGAAGGTTTCCTCTGAGGAGGAGCTGCAGGTTCAGCTGGAGGTTCAGGCTCGTTTTCAGGAGGCGGAGCCTGTAGCGCGACACGGCGGCGGTCTGAACATCACGAGGGGACGGGCAGTTTGAGGACGAGCAAAACTAAAAAAAAACACCAACAGCTGCTGTTCAGCAGCCCAGTCGACAGGAAACGATGTCGCCGTCGTACATTTCTGAAAACCACGGACACGTTGAACGTCCACGTTTCTGCATTCGTGACGTAAAACAGCGAGCGACCGCTATTGGACGTAACGTGGTAGGATAACGAGTATAACAAGCAAGAGGGTCAAACACAGGACGTTCACCAGGACCGATGATCACGAGTGAAAACAAAAGTCAACGTTGACTTTACGATTGTTACGTAACGTTACGTAAAAAATCTGCTACGGGTGGTTATTTATTTATTTACGTAGTTAGGCTGCGTAGTTATTATTTAAACACAAACCACCATCTTTGTTCTAACCTGAACCGGGTCGTTCTGTCTCCAGAACCGGCTAGTTAGCTTGATAGCTTGTCCGGAGACGTTACCGTGATTTTGCAGAAACGTTCAATTCAAACATGTTTTCTGGCGACTGGGTTGTGTTCAGGGACAGAAAACGGGTCAAAAAAACAAACACATCAGAACTAATATTTCCTCCCACCCGCCCCCTAATCTTCCCTGGAGAATCCCTACAATAAGTCAAACACACACGGGGAACATGATCTCCTACGAGGACCTGAGCTACAGCAGGTCTGCTCGGTTCTAACGGGTCAGAGAGTCAACGGGTCAACGGGTCACTACTCAGTTCAGGGACTAAAGGGTTAGAACATGACGGAGGATCCTGAAGCATGTGACGTCCCTGATCGGGTGTTGAGGTCCTGAAGGGGTCGCTCTCCTCTCCTGGTAGAGTCCAGAATCAGATATGGCTGCAGGAAGAACCGGGTTCTGGTCCTCCTGAACGGGTATTCTTAAAGGTGTGGATCAGATTGGATGTGGTCCGTCTGTCCCTCCGGTTTGAAGCTCAGGAAGACGGACGGATGGCGTGCTGTCCTGAGGACGCTCTTCACTTCCTGTTTGTGCTGAATGGTCTCCGTGTTGTTGGAGGTCAGATCTTCTCTGAAGCTCCACGTTGGTGCGCTCACAGCGGGTCAACACTTTGCTGGTTTTGGCGTCTAAGCTGTGATTAACGGCGGGTCCAGAACTCGTAGAACCTGAAGTCCAGAGCAGAATACAAGACTTTCAAAACCTCCGAGTCCCAGACTTGATTACAAGAGGACTCCTAGACTTTGTTTGGTTCTAGTTCTAATGGAGCCCGGTTAGTCCGGTTAGTTTAGCCCGGGGTCAAAGCTGCCAATCAAACCGGACCGAGACCGACCCGAAGAGGAGGTTCTCGGTCCGGTTCCGTGTGGACTCTGTTGGTTCGTTTGTGGTCTTGAAACCAAAGAGACCAACAACAGGACGGCAGATCAGAGACTTTAAACTACTCCTCAGTCACTTCCTGATCTGTCGGCCATGTTTGTTGTAGTTTAAAGAGACGTATCGGGGACTCGAGTCTTGTAGTCTGAACTGGACTGTTGGTACACCAGAGCGAGCGTCCGTCCGGTCCCTGAAGTAGAAGACAAACCTGGACAGCGTGATACGAGCAGGAAGAGCCACAACACCGGAATCTGAGAGAGGAAGTGACATCACTCTGCTAACAGGAAGTCAGGCTTTTCAGTTTAGTTTGGGCCGGTAGATTCGCCGGCAGACTTCCGGTGAGACGTTGAGACGAGGATCAGGACGAGGAGGGGGGACAGACTGTGATCCTGAACCAGGTTTTAAAGGGAATCATGTGGACTCTTGAGCTGATAAAATCTTCTTATATATTATCTAAAAATAAAGACGTGAGATTCTATTACAAACTGAAACAAACTATCTGAGATCACACAGTTCCTGTTGTTGTTTGTCTGGCGGAGGTCGGGTCCGGAGGTCGGGTCCGGAGGTGGACGGAGACGGACAGAAACAGGACAGGACGACACACGGACCGGCCGGAGGACTAGTCGTCTTCGTCGTCGTCGTCGTCATCCTCGCCTTCGTCGTCCACGTCTCTCTTCCTCTTCTCTCCCTGAACGCCGGCCTTCTCCTCTGCACGGAGAGAGAGAACCAATCAGAGGAGAGCGACCGTAGACATACATACTTATTATTACTACATCCATATGCATCCATAAACCCCCATGATGCTTCACTCACCTTCCTCCTCCTCCTCTGCAAAGTCATCCTCGTCGTCATCCTCGTCCTTTGAGGAAGCGACAGAAGAGGAAGAAGAGTTTCGCTTCAGTGACTTTCAAAATAAAAGATGCAGCACAATTAGAAACAGCTGGTTTGTGATTGGACGACACTAACGAAGCTCTAGATCTACGTCATGTGACCAGGCTGACCTCCATCAGACCGACTCTGACGGCTGAGGTTGTTAAATATATTCATATGAAGGGAAATGTCAATTTAGAAAAAATAACAATAAATTTCTTCTATTTTTTATTGGATTCACAAAAAGAAAACGAATAGAAAAAATTAAACATATTGGTTGATATAAATATATCAAATAATAAATTATTCTCTAATTTGTGATTTAAATTTTTCCCTTTTGCAAAAAATTTGTTTAAAATGTAAAATCTAGAAAAAACTTTTTACATAATATAAACAAAAATAAATTTAATTACATTATTTTTACATTATAAAAAGACAAATTTCTTCTAATTGTTTGACATTTTGCCCTTAAAATTATTCTAAAAAGACTAAAACTATTGCACACAATGTACAGATTATTATTAAAACTGATTTTATTCAGAAATAATTGTTGAGTTTAGAAAATCAAAATGCCAAAAAAAAAGGCTTTTATTTTTTAATCCAAAATGAGACGAAAGTCTGTTTCCTGTTTACCAACATCTGTGCTCAGAGGCGGCCATTTTGGTGCTGAACCTGGTCACGAACACGGTTACACCGGAGGTCGATCCACCAGACCGGCTCAGCTCAGATCAGGCACAGAACTGGACCCACAGAACTGGACTGCTCACCATTTGTTAGAACCCTGAGGTTGTTTTTGTGAAGTTAAACCTGGATCAGTAAAACAGGAAGTGAAGCGGTTCTGTTCTCTGCCTGGTCTGGACAGGTGCATCATGGGAGCCGGCTGCAGATCGACCCGCGGGCCGCAGCACACCTGACCCACCTGATCGGCTCGGTTCACCTGAAAGCTCAGCCCCACCTCTCCTCCCTCCGAGCCGTCCTCGTCCTCCTCTTCGTCGTCCTCCTCGTCGTAGTCTCCGGTCGGCCCCGCCCCGTCCTCGCCGTCTTCGTCTGTGAACACAGAGACCAGGTTCAGACAGAGGGGAGGGGGTGTACGGGTCATACCGGTCTCTCCGCCGGACACGCACCGTCGTCCTCGGCCTCGGAGTCGGGCGCCTCGTTGTCCTCCTGGTCGAAGCCGTCCAGGTACGTGACCTGAGGCAGCAGCTCGAACACGCTCTCCCTGTAGTCCTCCAGAGACGTGATCTCACAGTTAAACAGGTCCAGACTCTGCAGGCTCTTCAGGTTTTGCTGCAGCAGGAAACAACAAGTATCGTTAGACAGGGTACTACAGAGTAGTACTACAGAGTACACAGGGTACTACAGAGTACACAGTGTACTTGAAGTACTAACAGAAGTATCTGAAGTGAGAAACAGCTCCCGTCTTTTACCTGATGATTATTAGAGAGTTTTAAATCTCATTTTCCTGCGTCTACAATGTTAAGATGTTCCCAACATGTGTGTGTGTGTGTGTGTGTGTGTGTGTGTGTGTGTGTGTGTGTGTGTGTGTGTGTGTCTGACCAGCGCCTCCACGTTGCTCAGCTCCTTGATCTTGTTCCCACTCAGGTTGAGGTAGGTCAGGTTGGGACATTTCTCTGACAGCGTCTCCAGAGATCCAGACAGGTTGTTATCACTCAGCTCCAACTGAGGGACAGAGGACGAAGGGTTAACCACGGGTGAGCCTCACGGTTACTATGGTTACTATAGGGTTAACCACGGGGGATCCTCACGGTTACTATGGTTACTATAGGGTTAACCACGGGGGATCCTCACGGTTACTATGGTTACTATAGGGTTAACCATGGATGATCCTCACGGTTACTATGGTTACTATAGGGTTAACCACGGGTGATCCTCACGGTTACTATGGTTACTATAGGGTTAAACCAGCAGATTACACACTGACTGATATCTGAGTTACATTTCTTTACATTTTCTTCTATTGAGGTTTTCAATGAAGCTTCGACTGTCGTCAGATTTTATGACGTCATCACCCTGAGGTCACATTCACACCAAGACTGAAGCAAATTTTCTCCTCGCTTTACTAACGTGAGTCGGACCGCCGGTATCTGTGTTCACTCGCTCTAGAGGCTCCAGAGAGGAGGAGGAGCTCGTCTCCATGGATACCAACAACATGTCCTCCATCAACCATGGAAGAAATAACCTCTGTAGCTGCTTTGTACATGTTGGTGAAGTCTCAGATATGTCAGAAACCCAAACTCCGTGGTGTCTGGGTTCATAACATCACCCGGCGGTGAGCTGTATTCACATCCAGTGTTATTCCACTGACTGTATCTAGCAGCCACACGTCTCTACTGAGGTATGAACCCGAAATAAACTGATTTAATATCAATAAACAGATCAAAATGATGCTGAAATAACTACATAATGATGCCGATTAGTAAAAAGTCTGAATTGATGCTTCGTCAGGTCTGTTACCATGACGACAAGCAGACAGGTTTTAAAATGCTTGTTTTGTGAATGGAGTCTGGATGGATCAGTACCAGAATATAACAGCTGCTCCATCAACACTCAACATGACGTCATCTAGAGACGCTGTTGTTTCTACCAGAGACAGTCTGTGGTTTCTGCTCTCTGTACAGAGATGATGGACTATCAGACACATACTACAGTTATTTATCCTCCAGCTCTGATTCAACAACGTCAGGACGTCAGTGAGGACAGGAGGACGATCTCAACACTGAGAGACTTTCACCACACAATCTATCTATCTATCTATCTATCTATCTATCTATCTATCTATCTCTCTCTCTCTCTCTCTATCTTGTATGTAATGGCTCTGTGTGTAAAGTTGTCTTCTCTCTTGGTGTGAATGTGTTTGTTCTCTTATCAGAGTTCAGCAGCGTCTTTCTCTCTGATTTCTGAGTGGATTTATGGACCTTTATTCTGGAGGGACATCAGAGATAATGATATCCTGGAGAAGAGGAAGTCACACTGTATGATATCAACATGTGT
>CAKAOJ020000075.1:2535000-2540000 GCA_916701645.2 Sebastolobus alascanus | reverse complement strand
GGAGTTTTTCTGGCTTCGTGTTACAGAAACATTCGATAATCAACACAGAAAAAAAAACCGTTGAAACCGTTAATCCGCTTTCTGTAAATCGGTAACGCGTTACTACGGAGCACGAGCTGCCCCCCCCCCTCACACCGTCTGTGACGTCAGTCGGTGAAACACGATGAAAAGACGTTAAATGTTACTCTTAAAGCGGTTTTAACGGGGAGCAGTCCGGTTTAACGGCTCACAGACGAGCCGTTACCGTCGAGCTTTAAGCTGCTGGAGATTTAAAATGTCCGCTGCTCGGTGAGCACGGAGCACCGGAGGGGACGGGATGGCGTTAAACCGGGACACACGCAGTGTTTACCGGGACCACAGCCCGGGAATCACCCGGTAACGAACCCGCTCGGTAACTCGTAGTATTTAGTCGGTGTTGTTTCCCGTTAAACTCGGTGGATGATTAAAAAGTTTAAACTTATTTAGTTCGCGGGTGTTTTTTAGACGGTTTAACGGAACCGTGCGGGCTCCAGTTGGATCAGAACCGTCTAGTTTGTTTAACTGGAGTCCCGCGGAGTCTCCATGACGGACCGGGTCTCACCGGAGAGGAGGGGAGACCCGGTCCGCGGTGTCCTCCGGTAGTTTGGTCTAACTGACCCCGGGGTAACGGCTCTCTCCTCGGCGGTTAGCTCTCTCGGTTACCAGGCAACAATAACCGATGTGTGGATAAGGCGCGGGCTCACCTCCTGCGCGCTCCGGTTCCGCAGCTCCAGAGTGATCCTCTTCTTCATGTCCATGCTGAGCGGTCTCTCTCGGTGTTACCGGTTTAACGGGAGGAGGCGGAGAAACAGTGTTAACGGGAGTCCCGGGGATCAGAGCGCGAGCTGCTCTCCTCTGATGGCCTCGCTCTGCCTACTGACCCTCCATGATACCTCGCGCCCTGCCCCCCCCGTCCCCCACACGAGGCCCCGCCCCCCCCGACGCTCAGGGTTGGCCGAGCGCCTCTCCGCCGCCTCTGATTGGACGGCGGCCACGTCAATCAGGACTGATCGGCCATAATCTACGAGCTGGGCGGGAAGATCCTCAAAACCAGCGGCCAACCGTGAGGCATCATGGGAGCTGTAGTTTAATATCATTACATTAATCTTTATGTAGTTTAATATCATTAAAATCATCTTTATTTAGTTTAATATCATTTAAATAATCTTTATTTAGTTAAATATTAAAATAATCTTTATTTAGTTTATTATCATTAAATTCATCTTTCTTTAGTTAAATATCATTAAATTAATCTTTATGTAGTTAAATATCATTAAAATAATCTTTCTTTAGTTTAATATCATTAAAATAATCTTTATGTAGTTAAATATCATTAAATTAATCTTTATTTAGTTTAATATCATTAAATGAATCTTTCTTTAGTTAAATATCATTAAATTAATCTTTATTTATTTATTAAATCTCTACACTTTATTGTCCTGAACATCAGGAGATACTCAGTAATCTAAGAATATAATAATAATACAAATAAAATGTTTGGAGGCGAACGAACTAAAGAAGAAACTTAATCGTTAAAGCTTCAGTTTTATCTTCTCATAACTGTATTTTTAAAGACAAAAACAGTAATTAATTTGTCCTAACAGGTATAGAGTGTGTAACAAAGCCTGGTTTATCTTATTATTATTATCAGTGAGCCACAATGAAGCAGAACTCAGAGCAATTATTAGAGACTTTAAGCTCATGAATAAAATCATGGTGTGGTCGTAGATCAACACCTGAACGCCTCGTGCTGAGTTCAGGTGTCGCTGTGCGAAAGCATTAAAAACACAGCAGACAAGTTGAAAAAAACAAGTGTTTATATTTCAGATTACCAATGCAGGCAGGCAGCCATCATCATCATCATCATCATCATCATCATCATGGTGACGCATTCAGGTACAGTTAAAAAAATACAACTTTATATGTACATAGAAAAAGGTTGGCTTTGCTGAGCTTATAAAAATAACTATCATACTCAACTGAAAAGAATCACTGATCAGAGACAGGAAGGAGCCGGTACAGGTGACAGGAAGTGATCAATAACTGGCCCAACGGGGCGGAACCAGGACAGGAAACGCCAACGAACCAGAGCCAAGGGACGCTAACTAAAGTCTTTACATGTTTAACGTCCTTCCTTCCAGGCAGCTTCAACTGATTTCTATAAAAATCAACCTGCTGCTTAAATCCCAGCTAATGTTTGTTAGTTAGTTAGTTTATATGGCTCTCATGTGATGCTGATTACCAATCAATCAATAATCAATGCCAACACTGGTGTTCGATAGAGTCCTCTGTTTGCACTGTACATGACAGGAAGTTGACTTTCTTTGGATTTTTAAAAAGTTGCTGTTCAGCAGTCAACTCTCATATTTCAGATATCTGAGCGTCCTTGAACTCACCAGTTTACACACTAGTTTTAAACTGCATCACTGCACCACAACTTTGACCAATAATGATAAAGATGAATGAAAATTTTATTCAAATATATATATATAAACGTAAACTGACAGCAGCCTGGAAGAAAAGACGTCTAAAAACTGACAACAGGAATGTAAATGTGTAATTAAAGGGCTAAAAACACGCCGAATCACCTTTAAAAGGACCCGAAAGTTAATATGTTCACATGAATTTATAAATGGTTCCACAGCCGATGATTATTAACGAGAAAGAGTTGGTGAATGCCAATCATATTGATATTTTATTTTAATCAAAAATGACCCAAATTCGCTCGTCTCAGCTTCTAAAATGTGAAAGTTTACGGTTTTTAAAACTCTTCTACAACAGTGATTTACATTTCTTCTGGTTTTGGACATTTGAAGACAAATCAAGTTTGTGAGAAACTTTAACAACTGAGCCGGTGTAATTTTTATCATCTGATAACTCTATTTAATTTGGGACCAAATCCAACCATTAATTTGTCTTAACAAGTATTGAGTGAGCAACAAAGACTGATTTATCTTTTTCGTCTGTGCTTTATGACTTATTTTAATCAAAAAAGCCCAAAATTCACCAGTCACCGCTTCTAAAATGTGAATATTTGCTGTTTTTATAGCCTCCTGTTCTGTTAGTAACCATGGTGACGTATTTAGTGGGTGTTAAGTGGAGGCAGAATAATTCTCTGAACACGTTAGTTAATGCTGGATAGCAAGTATTGTTGGCTTGTTTTTTTAACAACGGCTGAAGAAAATCCTAGTTTCTCTCAACATGTGCTGCCACTCACTCTGCAGGATCACCAGTGGGAGAGGAGGAAGTTAACATTAATTGATTAGCCGACTCCTACTTCAGTAAAGTCAGTCACAAAGAGAGTCGGACAATATGGGAGAAGCGTTTCAGAGACGGAGAGAAAGGGTTGCTAATAGTTTAGCCTTCTGCTAACAGCAGCCAACGGCTCACGGCTGCTGTTAGCAGAAGGCTAAATATGATCAACATTTACTCTCCATCTCTGAAACGTTTCTCTCATATTGTAGCTCTCTAGAGCCTCCAATCACAGTTTGGCATCTCAAATGTTTGTGATATCTGGATTCTGGCACCAACAACACAGCAAGATGACATTTGAGATGTGTAGCTTTAGCCCACTGCTAGTGTTAGTTAGCCTCCAGCTAACACCGTGACCTCTTCATGACCTCATCGTGACCTCATCATGACCTCATCACTAAATTGGGTCTATCGAACTTTTCTATTACAGAAATTTAAACTTCTCGGGGTTTTGGACATTTGAAGACGTTGGACTCTTGAAACTGACGTGAATCTTTCTAAACTAGAATCTATAAAATGTTTAATTGATAATGAAAACGATCACGAGTCGCAGCCCGTACAACCACCTGATGATGGGAAACAAAGCTGCTTTTAAACAATAATCAGAACAAATCAAATGTTTCCATGATGGATGAACGTCAGACCGGGAATAAAGTCGTTCTATATTCAAACATTAATTGGCTTGTTGAAGAAGCGACCGAAAAAAAAGCAAGAAAGTTGAGCGATTTATCCCCTTTGCTTCACAAACAGCTCCACTGAGGGCATTTGGCATCCTCGCTCAGTTGTGGATTCATTTTCAGGAACGTTTGTTCTTAAACATGATGACATCACAGCCGAAAACAAAACCGATTACAACATAAACGTACATAAAATGAAAAAAAATAGGAAAGCAGTTCAGAGGGAGTTGTTTTAGTGTCCAAAGAATCCTGGAAAAAAAAAGATGCTTTTCTGCGTCATGGCCTTGTATTGTCTGTACTCTTCTGGGGAAGCAAAATGGTGCAGGCCACAGCGAGGTTTGAGTAGCTGGGTTTGAAAAAGTGGTCCCAATTTATCAAGACGTAGAGTTATGAAGGCATCGGATGAACAACCCACTGATAAAAACAGAACGTAACGGAAATAAAAGGGATATAAATGGTATAATGGGGATAACCATCTGCGTTCAAAAAACAAGGGGGAAAATGTTAAATCAAAGAACTAAAAGTCTGAATTCCTGCTGTATGAGTATCCTCAGGCTTAGTTATCTTGTCTTTATAAGCGCTCACTCAGAGTCGAATGAGGAAGCAAAATGGTTGATAGCGATGTTGATATTTTGTTTTGGGATCACTGACTAAAGTTAATACGCTGTCTTCCTCCTCAGTTGGTCTCCAGTTCTTCGATCCGCTCATCCAGCTTCATTCCCTTCTGCAGCAGCCATTTTGCATCCCGCTTAAGAAGGCTTTCAGTTACAGAACAAGTGGGAACTCAAAATGGCACATGACTTAACTCCCCTGTCTTGTTTGTCTAGTCTGATTTCAATCGGCTTTCTCTTCCTACTGTTTTGCCCTTCTGGGGAAGCCATTTTGTTTCCCTCTCTGAAGTGTTATCATCAAATATTTCGGGGATTCAAAATGCTGCACAACTAGACTCCTCCGTCATACCTGTTTAGGCCTTTATCAATCTGTCGTTCTCCTTCTGTGTTGCCATTGTGTTTCCCTCTCTGAAGTGTTGGTATGGAATCATTCAGGGATTCA
>CAKAOJ020000075.1:2522500-2530000 GCA_916701645.2 Sebastolobus alascanus | reverse complement strand
AGAAGAAGAAGAAGAAGAAAAAGAAGAAAAAGAAGAACAGCAACAACAAGGAGAAGAAGAAGAAGAAGAAGAAGAAAAAGAAGAAGAAGAAGAAGAAGAAGAAGAAAAAGAAAAAGAAAAAGAAGAAAAAGAAGAAGAAGAAGAAGAAAAAGAAAAAGAAAAAGAAGAAAAAGAAGAACAGCAACAACAAGAGGAAGAAGAAGAAGAAGAAGAAGAAGAAGAAGAAGAAGAAGAAGAAGAAGAAGAAGAAGAAGAAGAAGAAGAAGAAGTTTCGGCTCGCTGAGGTTTGTTTTGGTTGACGGATACGGAACGGATATGACATCACGTTACTCAGACTACCACAATAAAAGCATTAACTTCCTCCCACCTCCACATAGACTCAGATGAAGCAGATATATTATGTTATATATATATTTTTTCACCACCCCATAATCAACATGAAGTTAAATCCAGATGAGAGTGTAGAATCTCTCCTGAGCGGTTCTCACCCGGACCAGCAGCTCCACGATCACCGTGTGTCCTTCGGCGGCGGCCATGTGCAGCGGCGTCCGGTCCACTTTGGTGCGAGCGTCTCTGCTGACGCCGGCTCTCAGCAGGACGTCAGCGGTGGAGTAATGACCGTGCTGAGCAGCCAGGTGGAGGGGGGACGTCCCCAGCTACAGGACACACACACACACATACATATATATATATATATATATATAGAACTAATACCAGAGAATAACACAACAGATCTGATCCTCTCAGAGGAACAAAACCAACTCACTGAGAAACACAGTTAAACAAACGTCCATCTTTCCTTCCAGATGTTCACAGAGATTCTGCTGCAGCAGATGTTCAGCTCTCTCTCACATCTTTTACTTTCATTTTAAGACTAAAGAATAAATCTGGAGGATTTACTGACATCTTTTTAAACTCAACTTCTGCATTTATCATATAACCGTCAGAGTGAAGCTCTTAGATCTCAGGTCGGGTTCACACCGGACGCAGAAGCACCGCGATTTTCACAGAATTGCTGTTGTTGTTATTGAATAAACTCTATAAATGATCTGATAAATGATGAAATACATCCTGCTCTCTCTCTGCTGTTCACCCAGAGGTTCAGTTCCCCCGCTCCGTATACCTGTGGTGCAGGTATGAACAAGAAGTCGTGATATAGTAACAGAAACGCTGCCGTGTCAGCAGGTTGAACAGGTTAGTATTCAGAGAGCAGGTGAGTCAGCAGAACATGTTCATATCAGAATGGCAGCAGCAGAAAGTGACTTCAGCGCTCCGGTGTTACACATTATTTGGGCATACACCGTCTCCACTGCTATTTAGCTTTCTTTAAAATAGAAACGACGGATGACAGACGCTACAAACTGGAAGTGAAAGTCTCAGATTTCACACACTGGACGAGAGAGAGAGTTTCTCAGAGAAGACGGCGGCGAAGGATTTGGTGTCAAAGCGAAAAGCAAAAGTGCCCATTTGGCAATATTTCAGATTTAAACCCAAACGCTGTAATGGAACCATGAGGTTAATGAGGTCATCACTGTGAGGAGGACGGAGCGGGCACAGCGGCGCCGGGTGGAAACCTGCAGCATCACAGCGATGAACCAAGACACACCGCCACCCAACGTTATGTTCAGAACCCAGACACGACGGCGTTTGGTTCTCTGACATATCTGAGACTTCACATGTATAAAGCAGCTACAGAGGTTATTTCTTCCATGTTGATGGAGGAAAGAAAAGTTGTTGGTATCCATGGAGACGAGCTCCGGTGCTGATGATGGGCTGATTCTCACCCAGTCGGTGGTGAACGGCGCTCCGTTGGCCATCAGGTTTCTGACCTCATCGTCTTGACCTTTCCGAGCCGCCTCCAGCAGACGCTTCCCGAGGTCCACCAGCGACATCTGACACCAACACACAAACATTATGTCCCTGAACGCATCGTAATAAACACTCTTTATTCTACACCAACACACAAACATTTATGTTCCTGAACGCATCGTAATAAACACTCTTTATTCTACATCAACACACAAACAACAAACTTCGGTTTAGTAGTTTATAACTTTTTTATCTTTAAACTTAACGTCCAGACAGATGAAAATTAGCCACGTTTATAAAAAATGATGTACTCGTACTTTACTTTTCTACTTCACAACATCTCAGAGTAAATATTGTACTTATTTACTGCACTGCATTCATTTAACAGCTTTAGTTTCTGTACATTTTCAGATTAAAAATACAAAATATGATCAACTAATAAACTGATATTATTATATCAATAACACTTTATGGATCCCCAAAAGATATTATATATATAAAATATATAGATCAATTAAAATTAGCTCTTTGTTTACCAGCTGCAACATTTAAGTGATGAACACATTAATTAGAGACGTTCCGATCCCATTTTCTCCTTCTCGGTACCGATTCAATATCCGAACTTGCAGTATCGGCCAATACCAAGAACTGATCCAATACCAGCTTGATAACAAAATAATAGTTATTAATATTATTATTATTATTAGAGCGGCAAATAAGAATTGGTTTCCGTTTAAACAAGTTGATTTTTTTCTGGGTTAATAAATTATGGTGGTAAATTATGGCGTACTCGTATGAGTGACTTATTCACATGGTGGAATGGAACTCAGTACATTTACTCAAGTACTGTACTTAAGTACACGTTTGAGGTACTTTACTTGAGTCTTTCTACTTCTGCTCCACTACATTTAACTGACAGCTTTAGTTACTCTACAAATTCAGATTTTTTACACAAAACAATTAGTCTATTTATCAATTAATCCTTCGACAGAAAATTAAATTCATGTAAAGTGTGTATTTGAAGATTTGCTGCTTTTCCTTATTAATATTAATGTATTATTAATAATGAGAATAATGTGTATGTATTAGTAATAATAATAATAATATGTACGCATTACTAATAGTGAGAATTATGTTTATGTATTAATAACAAGCTTAATGTGTATGCATTAGTAATAATAATATCTATGTATTATTAATAATGAGAATAATGTTTATGTATTACTAATAATGTTAATAGTATTTATGTATTACTAATAATTTTAATTTATTAGTAATAATATCAATCATATTTATGTATTATTAATAATTATAATAATGTTAATGAATTATTAATAGTTAATTTATTAGTACTAACGTTAATAATGTTCATGTATTAGTAGTAATATTAATACTGTTAATGTATTAATAATAATGTTAATGTATACATGATGTACTTTTATTTAAGGAACATTTTCAAAGCAGGACTTTTACAGTAACATAGTATTTTTACAGTGTGGTATTATTACTCTTACTGCAGTAACGGGTCTGAGTATTTGGTGGTCTAAATGGGAACAATGGTTTTCTTTAATGGAAAAGTAGCCGAAGCTAGGTGAGTTAGCTCGACGCTGCCTGTCCGATAATGGAATCCGCAGCGCTACACAGCGGTTGTCATTGAGACTCGACGGAGCAGGACGAGCTTTTTCTCTCCGCGGCCGAGGAGCCATTTTACGCGCCTCCCCGGTTGGAAAAGAGTCCGCCATGTGCCGCGTTCCCCTCGGTTCCCCCCGGTTCCCCCGGGGTCCCATCTACCACATCTACCGGGACCAACCGGGCCCCGCTGCACCCGGAACATTAACACCAACAACAGACAGGAAACCGTTTGATATTAAGTTGTTGGTTTTCCGGAGGAAGTCACACAGAAATCTGCTATTTTACACACGGAGAGAAAAAACTACTTCCACATCCGGTTAGGGTTAGCATTCAGCGGGAGCGCGCTGCCGCACCGCGACGGGAGATTCACCTGATTACACCTGTAAACTCACGCTACCTGATCCCGCTTCACACCTGAGGAGAAAGGTAAAGGTGTTCTACTGCGCGAGAGGCCGAAAGAGGAGCTACTCACCGCGTGCAGGTTGTGTTACAGCAGCTCTTCTGCTCTGCTAAGCTAACGGCAGCTAGCAGGCTAACGTTAGCACGCTCAGCCGGCTGCACGGAACAGATCCCTCCGCGCGTTGTGAAGCGGTCCCTGCGCTGTGTATCACTCCGCGGTCAGAACAAACAGGTCGGTACTGTTCAGTGTTTCCTTCACAGAGCAGCAGAACCTGCACATTAAGCGGAACCGCGGCTCGTCGGGCTGCTGCGGGCTTGTTTACTGCGGGAAGCTGCCGAGCGGCCGCTGCTGTAGCTACCGGATGTTATGGATGTAGCCTTCAAAATAAGAGCGTAAAGTGTGTCCTGCTTGATAAAATATTAAATTTAAGTGGTGGAAGAAGTATTCAGATCCTTTACTGAAGTAAAAGTACGAACATTAATAACTATTAAATGATACGAGACAGCTTTTCAGTGCTAGTTTCCGAATGTAGTGACAGTCTGTATTTTATGTTGAAAGTCCCGACAGGAAGTGCGGTGTTCGTTGCCGCTGGTGTTTACAGCTAGCTCCGTTAGCCGTTAGCCGTTAGCCTGCAAACTGTTAGCAAGTTAAATTAAAGCGTGTTTTACCTTCTTCCCTCGTAGATTCTCGCGAGATTATGTCCCCTGACGTGATTCGGACCCTGACAGGTAGCACACCTGCCGAGAGGGATTTTTAAAAATAGTTATTTTTGTGTTTTTTTTATCTGGTACAAATATGGCGGCTCGAGGACACCGGAGGAGGAAGCTGGAGAGAGTTAACCTCCCTGAGGGGGCGGGGCTCCGGGAGGGGGGGGGGGGCTCTGAGAGGGGGGGGGGCGCCCAGCAGACCTCAGGTCAGTGTTAGCGGCGGAGGCACGGTCTGACGGCGGGAAACCTGCAGAACAGAAGGCTGACCTCAGACCAGCCAATAGAAGAGGCGCATTCCTGCCTGCAGAGCTCATGTTGGTCAACTTCTGCTAACAAGAGTTCATTATAAATATTAGAAAATTAATACATGATAATAAATATTAGAAAATTAATACACGATAATAAATATTACAAAATTAATACATGATAATAAATATTAAAAAATGAATACATGATAATCAATATTAAAAAATTAATACATGATAATAAATATTAGAAATTTAATACATGATAATAAATATTAGAAAATTAATACATGATAATAAATATTAGAAAATTAATACATGATAATAAATATCAGAAAATTAATACATGATAAATATTAGAAAATTAATACATGATAATAAATATCAGAAAATTAATACACGATAATAAATATTACAAAATTAATACATGATAATAAATATTAAAAAATTAATACATGATAATAAATATTAGAAAATTAATACATGATAATAAATATCAGAAAATTAATACATGATAATAAATATTAGAAAATTAATACATGATAATAAATATCAGAAAATTAATACATGATAATAAATATTAGAAATTTAATACATGATAATAAATATTAGAAAATTAATACATGATAATAAATATTAGAAAATTAATACATGATAATAAATATTAGAAAATTAATACATGATAATAAAGTGTGTTTTTTAAAAAGTCTTTATTTATAACTGACTCTTTAAAAACATAAACTGTCATAATGAGAAATAAAAGTCACACTTTATTACATTTAAAATAAAATAACTTTCTGTGTGAGACCTCAGATTTTAATGAGTCAACTATCAGCCATGTTGGGGCAATATTTCAAATCAATAGGCTGGACCGAGTATAACAATAAAATATATAATAACTTTTTATATGATTTTTAAATGGAATTTAATTCACTGCAATAGACAAAAACAGACATTTCTATTTGGTTATTTCATCCATATTTGTATTTATTTATTTTATATGCACTATTTGTTAAATAATGTTCTTCTACATCACATTATTGTGATTAAACTGTGAAAGGATTTTTATCTCCTGGAAACATTAACGCTGACATTTACAGTTGGTTTGGTTCTAAAAACAAGAATGTTTTGAAAATTTTTCATTAAAATATTCAGTATAGAATCACTCTGGAGGACAGACTATTAATTGTTAATACAATTATTATATTATATGTTATATATATAGAGATATATATATATATATTAACTGTCAACAAACCGTCTCTGTTTTTAAATGTAAGAGCCCCTTGTGTTGGTATATTTTAATTAATGTGTATATATGTATGTTGAATTTTATTTTTATATACATATTAGTTTAAATATAACTGACTGAATCATGATTATTTGTTTCCTTAATATTTTGTTTGACCAAAAGAACTTTGTCTTTTATGAAAAATGTTGTACTTTAATACCAATAAAGAATTATTTAAACATCTTCCTTCATGTGTTTTCTTATAGCGGGATGGGAGATCTTTATTAGTCACTAATTAATTTCTGTTAATGTTCTAATGATCATTTTGAACCATTTGGATTAATCAGAGATCATAGCTTCATTTAATCCCAAATAAATATTAATCTAATGTTCCTTTATTATTGGAAACATTGAACTGTGTTTGTTTTCTATTTAAACTAACCAATAAATATATAGATATCACTTCCTTTGTATGAATTATGTGAAACTATGAGACCTGTAAAATAAAGCAGAAAACAGAAAAACGTCATTTTGATCAAAAAAAGGACATTTTCTTTTATTGTTGGCAGGTTTTACATTCTGTAGTTTTTCTTCGTGTGGATCCAGTGTGAGACCGGCTCAGTCAAACAACATGAGGAATCAATACATAAATAATCAACAATCAGTGAACGGGACGGTTAATAAAGCAGCTCAGGATGAAAGAAATAAAAAGGCACAAATGGAAACAGATAAAAACTTTAGTCTCAGGTGGGTTTGAACGCATCACCTCCTGAATTAAATAAATACATTTAGAAATAAATAACATTTATCACAGAAACACTCATTAAATCATTCCAGTTTAGAGGATTTTGTCCTCAGAAGGGTTCAAATCTCATTTTTCAAACTGGAAAGTTGTCGGTTCACATCCTCAGTTGGATCAGAATCTGTTTTTTAATTCCTGAGATCAGGATTTAAATCAGGTTTAAAATCAGGTTCAAACTCAGGTCTGAGATCAGGGGTAAAATCAGGTTTGATATCAGGAGACAATCAGAAACAAAGGGACGGCTGATCTGGGATCTGTATCACAGTGAGATCAGTCTTTGGGTTTCCGGTGTTCTGGTTTCATTAAATCAGCTCCTAATTAATTATTTAATGTTATCAAACACTTTATTTCAGTCTTTTCACACACGATCCCACATCTCTCAGATTAAACATCTGTTTATATTTAGAACTGATCATAACTCATAATTCTTGTGTGTGTAAAGATGCTGCATTTTTATCATAATCAGACTTTAGATTTCTACAGATTGATAATCAGCTTCCTGATATGAGTATTTATTATGAGGAACAGACAAAGACTCTCTGTGATACAGACTCCGGGTTACAGACTGTGTTCATATCAAATACATGTTCAGACGGATGATTCAGGATCACAGAGTTTAATCTGAACCAGGATCAGCCTCTGTTTTACTGTGAAAACCACGCTCTTATTTTGGC
>CAKAOJ020000075.1:2395000-2517500 GCA_916701645.2 Sebastolobus alascanus | reverse complement strand
TCTTAGTTTTTAGTTTAATGCTGTGATATTTTTTTTTTTTTTTTTTTTTTTATTAATATTTATTATGGTTTCGTTTTCATTTCTTAGATTTTAGTTTAATGTTGCGGTATTTTTTTTTTTTTTTTTTTTCTTCAATTTTTTTATTAATATATCTCATGGTTTCGTTTTCATTTCTTAGTTTTTAGTTTAATGTTGTGGTATTTTTTTGAAATTTATTTTTATTAATTTTTTTTTTTTCATTTTTTATTTATATTTATTATGGTTTCGTTTTCATTTCTTAGATTTTAGTTTAATGTTGTATTTTTTTTTTATTATTTTTTTGTTTTTTTCATTTTTTATTAATATTTATTATGGTTTCGTTTTCATTTTTTAGATTTTAGTTTAATGTTGTATTTTTTTTTAATTTTTTTTTTAATTCATTTTTTTTTTTTTTTTATTTATATATTTTATGGTTTCGTTTTCATTTCTTAGTTTTTAGTTTAATGTTGTGATTTTTTTTTTTTTTTTTTTTTTTTTTTTTTTTTTATTAATATTAATTATGGTTTCGTTTTCATTTCTTAGTTTTTAGTTTAATGTTGTGGTAATTTTTTTTAATTTATTTTTATTAATTTTTTTTTTTTCATTTTTTATTTATATTTATTATGGTTTCGTTTTCATTTCTTAGATTTTAGTTTAATGTTGTATTTTTTTTTTATTATTTTTTTTTTTTTTCATTTTTTATTAATATTTAATATGGTTTCGTTTTCATTTCTTAGATTTTAGTTTAATGTTGTATTTTTTTTTTTATTATTTTTTAATTCATTTTTTTTTTTTTTTTTTTTATTTATATATTTTATGGTTTCGTTTTCATTTCTTAGTTTTTAGTTTAATTTTGTGGTATTTTTATTTTTTATTTTTTATTTTTTTATCAATATTAATTATGGTTTCGTTTTCATTTCTTAGTTTTTAGTTTAATGCTGTGATTTTTTTTTTTTTTTTTTTTTTTTTTTTTTATTAATATTTATTATGGTTTCGTTTTCATTTCTTAGTTTTTAGTTTAATGTTGTGGTATTTTTTTAAAAAATTTTTGTTATTCATTTTTTTTTTTTCATTTTTTATTTATATTAATTATGGTTTCGTTTTCATTTCTTAGTTTTTAGTTTAATGCTGTGATTTTTTTTATTTATTTTTTTTTTTATTAATATTTATTATGGTTTCGTTTTCATTTCTTAGATTTTAGTTTAATGTGGTATTTTTTTTTTAATTCATTTTTTTATTTTTTTTTTTATTTATATCTTTTATGGCTTCGTTTTCATTTCTTAGTTTTTAGTTTAATTTTGTGGTATTTTTATTTTTTATTTTTATTTTTTATTTTTTTATTAATATCTTTTATGGTTTCGTTTTCATTTCTCAGTTTTTAGTTTAATGCTGTGATATTTTTATTTTTTTATTTTTTTTTATTAATATTTATTATGGTTTCGTTTTCATTTCTTAGATTTTAGTTTAATGTTGTATTTTTTTTTTATTATTTTTTTTTTTTTCATTTTTTATTAATATTTATTATGGTTTCGTTTTCATTTCTTAGATTTGAGTTTAATGTGGTATTTTTTTTAAATTTTTTTTTTAATTCATTTTTTTTAAATTTTTTTATTTATATATTTTATCGTTTCGTTTTCATTTCTTAGTTTTTAGTTTAATGTTGTGGTATTTTAAAAAAAAAAAAAAATTTTCTTTATTCTTTTATTAATATATCTTATGGTTTCGTTTTCAATTCTTAATTTTTAGTTTCATATTTTGTTTTTTTTTTCATTTGTTTTTTTCCTTTTTTTATTAATATCTTTTATGGTTTCGTTTTCAATTCTTTGTTTAATGTTGTTGTATTTTTTATATTTTAATTTTTTATTAATATCTTTTATGGTTTCGAATTCATTTCTTAGTTTTTAGTTTAATTTATTTTTTTTTAACATTTTTCGGACATATTATTCTTTGACTGTTTTTTAAACTTTTTTTTTTTTTTTTTTTTTTACATTTTTAGGACATAGTATACTTTGACTTTTTTTTTTACTTTTTTAATTTAATTTTTTACATTTTTTTTTTTACATTTTTAGGAGACGCTATATTTACACTATTTTTAAACATGTGATTCATACGCCCTCAATTTATCTTTACAGCGCTGCCGTTGGACAGCAGCCCGCTGGACGGACAGCTGGCTACTTAGCTAGCTTAGTTTGCTAATTCCACCATGCTACAAGAAATGAGCCCAACAGTGGACAGCGCCGGGTCACGGTCCCTCTGCCTCACTCCTCACCGGGAGGAGACTACTTCACCGGGAGGAGACTACTTCACCGGGAGGACACTACTTCACCGGAGGAGACTACTTCACCGGGAGGAGACGACTTCACCGGGAGGAGACGATTTCACCGGGAGGAGACTACTTCACCGGGAGGAGACGATTTCACCGGGAGGACACTACTTCACCGGGAGGACACTACTTCACCGGGAGGACACTACTTCACCGGAGGAGACTACTTCTACTACTAGTATGTTACAGTAAAAGTACTAATACCACACTGTAAAATACTGTGTTACAGTAAAAGTACTAATACCACACTGTAAAATACTGTGTTACAGTAAAAGTACTAATACCACACTGTAAAATACTCTGTTACAGTAAAAGTACTAATAGCACACTGTAAAATACTGTGTTACAGTAAAAGTACTAATACCACACTGTAAAATACTCTGTTACAGTAAAAGTACTAATACCACACTGTAAAATACTCTGTTACAGTAAAAGTACTAATACCACACTGTAAAATACTGTGTTACAGTAAACGTACTAATAGCACACTGTAAAATACTCTGTTACAGTAAAAGTACTAATAGCACACTGTAAAATACTCTGTTACAGTAAAAGTACTAATACCACACTGTAAAATACTGTGTTACAGTAAACGTACCAATACCACACTGTAAAATACTCTGTTACAGTAAAAGTACTAATACCACACTGTAAAAAACTGTGTTACAGTAAACGTACTAATACCACACTGTAAAATACTCTGTTACAGTAAAAGTACTAATACCACACTGTAAAATACTCTGTTACAGTAAACGTACTAATACCACACTGTAAAATACTCTGTTACAGTAAAAGTACTAATACCACACTGTAAAATACTCTGTTACAGTAAAAGTACTAATACCACACTGTAAAATACTCTGTTACAGTAAAAGTACTAATACCACACTGTAAAATACTCTGTTACAGTAAAAGTACTAATACCACACTGTAAAATACTGTGTTACAGTAAAAGTACTAATACCACACTGTAAAATACTGTGTTACAGTAAAAGTACTACTACTTGTCTCTGCAGACTGAAAGCAGCTTCAGGTTTATTTTAAACCTGGCTTTAGTTTATTTTTAGTCTCTGCAGCTTCAGCAGGATGTTTTAACAACACTGAAGAAATCGGACTTTTACTTTAACATGATGAGAATTATTCATCACAGTTTCCCACAAAACTAAAAGCATTTAACTCTTAATATGAAATTAAAATGTTCTCACTCCAAACAGAGACGTTGTTAGTTTAAAACTACAAAATAAAGTAGAAATAATGATTAGAAATACACGATTCAACCGACATGTTTCTAAATGTTAAACTAATATATGTCAGTTAAAACAAACAGAAGAAGAGTCAGAGCTGAATATTGATCAGATATCTGCGATTAGAGTTCAATAAACAGCTCTCAGATCAGTCTGTTACTGATTCAATCACAGCTGACTCCTCCTTTTACAGAGCCGATAGCTCCTACGGGCCCTGAAGGCCTCTCAGCAGCTCAGAGTTAAAGGACTATTTTAGTTAATTAACAATAAATCATTAATCAGTGATTTTAACTCATTTCAGATCAACATCATGAAACCTTTATTTACCTTTATATTAATTCCCCTATTTATCTACTTCCCTTTTATTTATTTATTTATTTATTTTAACTTTTCAGAGTCAGGTTTATTTATTAAGTATAAACAAACATGGAGTTTTTTATGCAGCTCTCTCAACGTACTTACACAGAATATAAATAACAGAATAAAGAATACAGTAATACAAATAAAAAATAAAATGTCTGTATACAAGTCAAGTGTTTGGGAGTACTATACAAATAGTGAAATAAATAAATACTGGACTGGATGATTATGTACAGAGTTGTTTGTTTGTTTTAATTATAATTACATTGTTTTAATTATAATTACGCTGTTTTAATTAAATTATGTCTTGTTTCCTTTCTTAAAATATTTTCACCATTTTCATATTTTATTTCAGCAGTTTTAATCTGTAACTGAGTGTATTTATATTTTAAAGTCCTGTATCTAAATATATTTTCAGGGAGTGGTCCTCCATCACTGACTCATATTTATATATTTATATAAATATATGTAGGTCTATTTCTTCAGACTCTTCCAGTAAGTCTATAACAGAAACTGGGTCATCTCGTCCCTGCAGACTGAAATAAACTCTCTCTCAGCCTGATGATTCAACCTCGCTGCAACCAAACTACATTCACATTTCTGATGATTTTACATTCGGCTGGTTTTATTCTGCAGCAGGCGGATGGATTCAGAGGCTTTGGGCCCGGATTCACACCGGCTGATGATCCGCAGGCTGAACGGAGACTAATTAAAGTGATTTCTGCTTCTAATGCATCACCAATATCTGTGTTATTGATCACATGTTTAACCTGAGGGATGATTTGTGATCGATCAGGTTGCATTAGAGGCGTTGGCCCGCTGTCAGCTGATGATGCAGCAGATTAAATCCCATTTTACACGATGAACTAATGACATTTATCTCATTAATTCACCTTAAATCCTCAGATTTTAACCTGTAGTTTGGTTGCAAATCGTGTTTAGAGGCTTTAATTAGCAGCAGGTTGCAGCATCACTCAGAAAACACACACATGTCTGCTTCAACATGAAATTATGGGATGTAAATAAAGTGATTGTTACCTTAATGTTTCCGGTTTGTGTGATTGATTCTTCTTCTTTGTTCTGTCGGTTCTTTGTGGCTGTCGGTCGGTTCTGCTGCTGCAGGTTAATGAGCTCTGCGCGTGCGTCAAGCTCACCTTAACACACCACACGGCTTCCGGTTAGACATGTCAAAATAAAAGCCCAGGGGAGGGTCGTGCTTTTACGGTTCACTGTAATAAACACACTGCAATATATCAACACATCAGAGAATAACCCTGTTTATTTATTTATTTATGTATGTATGTATTTATTTATTTATTTATTTATTTATTTATTTATTCAACACAACTTTGCTGTTTGTTATTATTTTATATCTGTTGTCCCTAAAATAATGTATCATACTCACCATAAAAACAAATGTAAGATTACAATTAAAACAGTTATTGAAATACAGTTAAAAGACATGAAGAGTAATGATAATAATAATAATAATAATAATAATAATGTCAGTTAAGAAATATCATACAGGACATCTTTATTCTATATTGTGAGGTATTATTATTATCATTATTATGATTAAAATAATTAAATTATAATAATAATGATAATAATATTAACAATAATAATAAACTTTATTTATAAAACATGTTTCAGTAGCTCAAAATGTTTTACAGATTATAATAGAAAACAGCAGACAATTTAAATAACAGTTAAATTATTAAAATACATTTTAAAAGAGGAAGTAAAATAACAATCAATAATAACATTAAAATATAAATACACAGAATAATGTGGTAAAATACATTTTAGTGTATTTTAGTGTTTTTAATGTTTTCAACATCGTGTAAAGAATATTTAATTTTACATTTTATCGATTTAACTAACTACGTTATAACTACATTACGTTACGCATTTATTTTGAAAGAAATGATAGTTTCCGGTATGTTCGGTATGTTTCTGGCACACACACACACACGCACACACACACACGCACACACACACACACACACACACACACACACGTACACACACCCGCACGCACGCACGCACACGCGCTAAAACAGTCTTATTTTAAAAGCAAATAAATAATTAAAACATTTATTTTCTAATAATTAATTGATGTAATTAAGTGCATGTTTTCATCCGGGGGGGGGGGCTGTTTGAAAGAAACTTCAGAGGATTAAATTACAGATTAAATTATATTTATTTAAAATCCTCCTTTGTATTAATCTATGGAAAAAATAAGAAAAATTAGTAAATAAATAAAAAAATATTAAAAATAAATGTTGCCATTAATTAATTGATAAAATGTTTTAATTTGCTTCTTTATTTATTTACCTTCGTATTAATCTATGCAGGATGGAGCCTGCCAAAATAAATAAATACATAAATAAATAAATAAATAAAATGTAGAAAAATAATATTAAAAATAAATGTAGCCATTAATTAATTAATAAAATGTGACATAAATTGATATTTGTTTTTAATCTGCTTCTCTATTTATTTATCTTTGTATTAATTCCCTTATTTATTGACTCTTCTGTTTAACTTTCCCTTTTATTTATTTATTTTTATTAACTGTTTCACTTTAATTGTGTGTTGTAAAAAATCTGAAATATGTGAACAAAGAAAATAAAACCAGTTGCAGAGCTCTGTGGTTTGAATATAATGATGAAAGTAGGACCAGTTTAATGTAACGTACCAGGTGTAATGAGATGTTGAGCCAGCAGGAGGAGCCGTTTGACTGGAAACTAACAGGAGGCAGAAGAAAAAGGAAAAAGAGAAAAAAATGAAGTCCTGGATGTACTTCCTGGTTGGAGCCACACCTCAGAGAGAGAGAGAGAGAGAGAGAGAGAGGGAGAGAGAGAGAGAGAGAGAGAGAGAGACGTTAGAGCTACAGCTGGTTCTGATCTCAGTCTGACGCCTTCAGCCCGACCAACACCTCCTCGTCTTCCTCGTCTTCTTCTTCTGGTGAGTCTTTAATATTTAATCTGATCTCTCTTCACACCAACAGGCTGAAAGCTTCACCTTTAACCCCCCCCCCCCCCCCCCTCCAGATGTTTCCTAACAGAGCGCTCACTCTGCTCCTCATTCAGGGTCCAACTGGAGCGAGCTGCTCTAGAACTACAGTCTGTTTGGTTCTGTAGTCTAATACAAACTAAAGTTAAAACATGACATGTATGCTGTGATTTATAAAGAGTAAAAAAAACAATACGTGTGTTTTAAGGGATCATTTTGAAGCCTTTCAACTGTTTTCCAGACACCGGTGTTGCACTGTTTTCTGTTACCCGTCAGATTCTGTGACCTGAAGTGTGTTTCATCTCAGTTTGGGTTCAACGGATCGATACCAGACCAGATTTAAATTCTGAATCAGGTCACAGAATGTGACGGGTGGCAGAATAAAGTGTAACACCGGTGTTCTGCTCTCTCTGGTCTTTATAGTGTCTTTGTTAGTTCTGTGTGTCAGACAATAAGTTTCAGAACATAGAACGGTCCAGGATGTGGTTAGCTTAGCTTAGCACAATGACTGGAGGCGGAGGGAAACTGCTAGCCTAGCTCCATCTGCTCACTTATTATCACATGTCTGTAAAAGTTTAACTTTTCATAATTTGGGTGTTTTGGGTGCAGATTTCAGTGAGTAGAAAAAGCAAGAAGCAGGAGTGTGGAGGTTAAAGGTCAGAGGTCACAGGGTTCACACTGACCCCGCTGAGATCAGGACCGATTCAAGACAAATGTTTCAGGAAACTTGAGGATCTAAAAATAGGTGATCCTCCCGCCTGGTTCTTAACGGTGTTTGTGAAACATGATGTTTTCAGTGGAGGATTCAGATCTGGAGCCAAATTACAGGTCTGGAGTCAGTTTAGAGGCCGGAGCTGCTGGCTGCGGTGAGCTGGAGGAAACACTAAAGATCTGTTCTCTGAAGCGGGTTTATTACCACGCAGGTTTCACACACAAGGACTCTGCCTGGGGGGAAGCATTTCAACGCTACGCTGCGTTCACGTGCCGATGGAAACCTGGTAAATTTGGAAACTCTGGGATCTGACAGTTTAAATAAAGCTTGAACGGTGAGCCTCAGAGGTTTGGACGGTAGACTGTGCTGATAGGATACTACAGTATATGATAGAATACTATAGTATACTATAGTAGTGATAGTATACTACAGTATACGATAGAATCCTAGATGAGGATGAGGTCTTGGTGCTGGTCCAGACTGATCCAGGTCCAGCAGCAGAAAGGTGTGATGAGTCTTCACCTCTCCGAGAGCTGATCTGAGATCCTCGTCTGTCAGTTTAAACCACTGCAGATGTTTCAGGACTTCCTCACTGACTCACTGTTTCTGGTCTGGACTGTTGCCATGGTGACCTGGACCTGGTGGACCTGGTGGACCCGGTTGGACCCGGGTGAATCTGCTCTGTATTTAAGCTGATATACTGACAGATCTTCAGGTCCTGGATCAGTGCTGGACTCTGACCTCAGTGTTTGTTAGAGGGAGGATTTAACCTTCAGCCTTCATACCAACACACACACACACACACACACACACACACACACACACACACACACACACACACACAGACACACACACACACACACACACACACACACACACACACACACACACACACACACACACACACACACACACACACACACACTGGAGACTACTTCAGGAGGATTTATATACACAGAGTCATGCTAGCAGTTTCCCTCCGCTTCCAGTCTTTATGCTAAGCTAAGCTAACCACGCTCTGAACACAGACATGAAGCTGACGTCCATCTGAACGTCTCACAGAGACGGAGAATAAAAGTCTTTTACAAAATGAAAAAATATAAAAAGATCCAGTTTAAGACCTGATGAGTATAAAGGACCTGTAGACGGTTAAACAGTTTTTCTACATATAAACTTATTTTTATAAGCTATCACACTTAAAATCGCTTCATTTTGAGGTGATTTTTTCTGTATTACTGTCCAGGTAAAGAACGTAAAAGCAGCTCGTTGTGTCTGACCCGGCCTCGGAGGGACCGGGTCTCGGAGGGACCAGGTCTCGGAGGGACCAGGTCTAGGTGTGTTAGTGAGTCTCATGTTCCATGTGAGCGGGGGGTGAAAGCTGCTCGTTGTGTTGAGCCGTTAACGGTTATTTTCCTCCAGAAGTCTGAATGAAAAGAGCTCATTGTGAAAATTCTCTCTCTCTGAGCTGCTGGAGAGTAGTACTCTCTCTGGGTAGTAGTACTCTCTCTGGGTAGTAGTACTCTCTCTGGGTAGTAGTACTCTCTCTGGGTAGTAGTACTCTCTCTGGGTAGTAGTACTCTCTCTGAGTAGTAGTACTCTCTCTGGGTAGTAGTACTCTCTCTGGGTAGTACTCTCTCTGGGTAGTAGTACTCTCTCTGGGTAGTAGTACTCTCTCTGGGTAGTAGTACTCTCTCTGGGTAGTAGTACTCTCTCTGGGTAGTAGTACTCTCTCTGGGTAGTAGTACTCTCTCTGGGTAGTAGTACTCTCTCTGGGTAGTAGTACTCTCTCTGGGTAGTAGTACTCTCTCTGGGTAGTAGTACTCTCTCTGGGTAGTAGTACTCTCTCTGGGTAGTAGTACTCTCTCTGGGTAGTAGTACTCTCTCTGGGTAGTAGTACTCTCTCTGGGTAGTAGTACTCTCTCTGGGTAGTAGTACTCTCTCTGGGTAGTAGTACTCTCTCTGGGTAGTAGTACTCTCTCTGGGTAGTAGTACTCTCTCTGGGTAGTAGTACTCTCTCTGGGTAGTAGTACTCTCTCTGGGTAGTAGTACTCTCTCTGGGTAGTAGTACTCTCTCTGGGTAGTAGTACTCTCTCTGGGTAGTAGTACTCTCTCTGGGTAGTAGTACTCTCTCTGGGTAGTAGTACTCTCTCTGGGTAGTAGTACTCTCTCTGGGTAGTAGTACTCTCTCTGGGTAGTAGTACTCTCTCTGGGTAGTAGTACTCTCTCTGGGTAGTAGTACTCTCTCTGGGTAGTAGTACTCTCTCTGAGTAGTAGTACTCTCTCTGGGTAGTAGTACTCTCTCTGGGTAGTAGTACTCTCTCTGGGTAGTACTCTCTCTGGGTAGTAGTACTCTCTCTGGGTAGTAGTACTCTCTCTGGGTAGTAGTACTCTCTCTGGGTAGTAGTACTCTCTCTGGGTAGTAGTACTCTCTCTGGGTAGTAGTACTCTCTCTGGGTAGTAGTACTCTCTCTGGGTAGTAGTACTCTCTCTGGGTAGTAGTACTCTCTCTGGGTAGTAGTACTCTCTCTGGGTAGTACTCTCTCTGGGTAGTAGTACTCTCTCTGGGTAGTAGTACTCTCTCTGGGTAGTAGTACTCTCTCTGGGTAGTAGTACTCTCTCTGGGTAGTAGTTCTCTCTCTGGGTAGTAGTACTCTCTCTGGGTAGTAGTACTCTCTCTGGGTAGTAGTACTCTCTCTGGGTAGTAGTACTCTCTCTGGGTAGTAGTTCTCTCTCTGGGTAGTAGTACTCTCTCTGGGTAGTAGTACTCTCTCTGGGTAGTAGTACTCTCTCTGGGTAGTAGTACTCTCTCTGGGTAGTAGTACTCTCTCTGGGTAGTAGTTCTCTCTCTGGGTAGTAGTACTCTCTCTGGGTAGTAGTACTCTCTCTGGGTAGTACTCTCTCTGGGTAGTAGTTCTCTCTCTGGGTAGTAGTACTCTCTCTGGGTAGTACTCTCTCTGGGTAGTAGTACTCTCTCTGGGTAGTGGTACTCTCTCTGGGTAGTAGTACTCACATCCTCTACTGCAGTAAAAGTACTAATACTACACTGTGAAAGTACTAATGCTACACTGTGAAAGTACTCTGTTACAAGTACACGTTTGTGTATAAAAATCTTCATCTGTAAAGTCACTAAAGCTGTCAGATAAATGTAGAGCAGTAAAAGTACAATATTTCCCTCTGAGATGTAGTAGAGTAGAAGTTTTTATTTACTTAAAGTAAAGTACAAACACCTCATATTGGTACTGTGATTGAAGCCAGCGTTCACTAACAGACTGAGAACAGGAGACTGTTTCTGCCTCCTTCATGTTGTTTCTTATCTCGAACGTCTTTGTGCTGAACAGGAAGTGATAATGTGGAACAGGAAGTGAGCGTCTGAGTTTAGAAAGCAGGAAGTGACCCGGTCACAGGATCGGCCAATCAGACGCACACTCACCCTCCGTCTCATATCGGGCTCATTTTCAGGTTCATACTTGTAGTTTGTGTTTCTACTAGAACGTGTTTACATGCTGCGCATTTCAACGGCATTGCGTTGCTAGGCAACAGCTTATGTTTACTTCCTGTCAGCTGATGTCATTCACAAAGGTTGAGTCCTAAATTCCACTAACATGTTATTTAGTAGTTCAAACAGAGATATTTGACTCTCTGAAACCTCAGTATGAAACTAATACTACGTGAAATATTACCGTATGCAACGCTGGACACTACGGCGGCATAAATATCCCACAATGCAATGCGGTAGTGACGTCAACGTTCATAACAGACAGCTCTGTGAACATCGCTTAAATTTAACTGTAAGTATCAGATTTCACTTTGCTAGGCGTTTATATAGATTTTAAATTAATTCTTTGATTCTCACAAAACGTTGTTTTTTAGTCACACGAGGTTGGTTACCATGGTTACACGTCTCCAGGAAGCTGACGACGTAAATCACTGCTCAAAGATAAATACTACTGTTTACTCACACTAAAGTATGTGGTGATGTAATCGAACAGAGATGTAGTGGAGTAGAAGTAGAATAGAAATACTCCAGTAAAGTACCTCAACAGTGTACTGAAGTACCTGATGTACTCAGTTACAGTGAGTGATCAGTGTGAAGGAGGAACCCGAGGCCTCCGGCGCTGGACGTCTACATTCCTCTGAGCTCATGTGAAGCGTGAAGCTACTTGTTGCTTCTCACATTCTTCTGTTATCGTGTGTTGGACGAACGCCAGACGCTCTCTCCTCCCGCCGCGCGCTGGAAATAGACGTTTAACCTCCGCGTGTAACCAGGAAGTACGGCGAGGACGCTTCTTATCAGCCCTCTGCTCTGCCCGTCTGATAAAGAACGGAGTTAATAAGGAAAAAGGGACTACAGCAGGAATCAGTGCTGAGGTCAAAGGTCAGCTGTGTGTGAGGTTGTTTTCACTTTGATTCATCTGAAAACAACAAGAACAAAACGTCCAGGAACTCTTTCATTTAAACTTCACCGGCCTCACAGTGTGTGTGTGTGTGTGTGTGTGTGTGTGTGTGTGTGTGTGTGTGTGTGTGTGTGTGTGTGTGTGTGTGTGTGTGTGTGTGTGTGTGTGTGTGTGTGTGTTGGACCACACCCAGTGTTTAGTCATGCTTAATGTGTTCACCGTGTTGACGTTTGCTTCTCATGCAGCTCTATGAGACAGTTTGTTCTTGTTCTTTCTGTCGTTGTGAGGTCCGTGTTGGAGTTTCAGGACGTTTGTTTTCTAGAGTTAAAGTCTGACAGATGTTACCAGATGTGTAAAATGTTTGAGAGCTCACACATAAGGACATGTTGTGTTAGATTGAACAGTTTAGTTCCTGTAGTGAGGAGAGAAACAGCAACACACTAACAGACTCATTCATCAACTACAAGACTCCCGACTCATCAGTGACGATTAATGACTCACTAAAGCATCCGTTTCCGACGCCGCGGGGCGCCGACCACACGGTGGAATCTGACGAGTTGAGACTGAGAACATGTTACCACTTCACCATCTTTACCTTTAATCTGCTGACACTCACATTCTCAGAAAATCTGTTCAAATTCTTTCTGTGACGCAGAGATTCACTCACAGGTTTTATTAGTTTTAAGTCGTAGTTGTTGGATACGAGGCAGTTTTTACAATTTCTAAACAGATGTTTTTACACCAGAATCGATATATCTGCTTCATCTGAGTCTATGTGGAGGTAGAAGGAAGTTACAGCTTTTATTGTTGTAGTCTGAGTAACGTGACGTCATATCCGTTCCGTATCCGTCAACCAAAACAAACCTCAGAAAGTATAAAACGTTGGAGGGTCGTCGTGGATACGACCTGCACCCTCACATGTTAAATCCAGCGTGGTAAACACTACACATCCAGTAAAGGATGGAAACACTTTGGGTTTCACACATTGCAGGAAAAGCAGAGCTAGACATCACGGCTAAAGCTGCATGCTAACTCTGTCACGGACAGGAAACGTTATCGTATCGCGGTAACGTGCGGTCCAGCTGGCCGTCGCTCTCGTCTCCGTGGTCAAATGGGCCGACGCTACAACTGTAGAGCACCCATATACTGACATTTATGTTAAATGCATTGAAACGTCCCCGATGGAGCTGACCATGGATGGATAAAGAGAAGGAGCTGACGGGAGAGCTAGAGACGGACTTGGAGAAGTTAGAGGAAGTAGACACGTGGGACTACGTCCGCTTTTCAAAATAAGGTGTTAACAAAGGGAACTGTATATACAAAATACATCTATGGAAATAAGATTGATTGGATTATATTCACCAGAAGTATAAAACATTACATGTCCCTTATAAAGTAAAAAGAAAATACCACTAATCTATGAGGGAAATGTCTTTATTCTTTGATTTTTGGGTTGATGGATAATAAATGTAATAAATAATTCCTGACAATGATCCTGATATATTTGACTTCAGGACGTCTCTGACTACATACATGCTGAAAATCAAACATTTTTACTGGATTCATTTAGAGATTTTACAAAGCAGAAGGGTCTGATTCATCTTGTTCCCTTCATGGTCTAGAGTTAAAGAAGTTAACAACAATCACATTAATTTACAATATAGAATCACAATACTTAAAAATCGCAATACATATCGAATCAGGAGATATAAGTGAATCATCTCAGCTCTAGTAAATAATCTGATCTAAAAACCAGCGAGACGATCACATGAATCTTTGACAGATTAAAATGTTCAATCGTGAGAAAAACTTCTAAAACTTCTAAAACTTGTAAAAATTCTAAACCTCAGCCTGATTGTTAAAGATGAATTTACACAAACAGCAGCAGATTTCACAAGATGATTAATCATCGTGTGAACTTCCTTCATCCAGAGAACAACAAGTGATTTACTTCAGTCTCTGCTTGGAAGACAGACAGAAATTAAGTTTAATTAAATACTAAAACATATAAAGTTTAATAAATGTAAAAGAAATGTGTCTTTAACTTGTTTCTTTTCTGTCTCCACAGATCAAACCTGAAGCTGTCGTCACAGTTTGGGGATTAAAACACAAACTTTTGGATTTTATTTTTCATCAGTGGACGTTAACAGATTTTGGATTCTGTCTTTTCTTTTCTCTATTTTTTGTGTTTCTGAGGATCCAGTTAGTTGAATTTGTAGATATTTGATATTGTCTTCAGTCTACTGGCGTCCCTCAGTGGACAGTTTTCGGTCTGAGGGTATATTTGGGCGTTTCTGTTTCTGCGTGTCGCTGCTGGTTCAGGTTTTTGTCTGAATGCCCCAGGATTACCCGCCGGCTGCACTTCCTCCCTCGGCCTGCAGGGCGGCAGCAGAGAGCGGCGGCCGGCCGCTGGACACGAGCAGCGTCGGCATGAGCGACTTCTGGCACAAGATGGGCTGCTGCGTGGTGGCAAAACCACCGCCGGTAAGACACAGAATTTACTAATCCTAACCCTAACATAACCTAACCCTAACATAACCTAACCCTAACCTATTTAGTTTATAATCCAGTTAGCAGCTGTTGGTAGTTTTAGTTTGAGCAGTCAGATCATAAATATAACGTCTGGACTTCAGTGAGTCTCTCTACCGTTAGTCAAGAGGAAACAGGTGGCAGAACTTCCTCTTCCTGTTTCACCGTGACCTCTGACCTCCTGCAGGCCGACGCCCTCCGTCCACAGACTGTTACTAACATCAGTTTGTTTACTCTCAGTTTCCTGCTGCTGTGTTCGTAAAGTAAAGTCCTGTTTTAACTAAATCACATCGTCTTCGGGGTTTGTGTTGAGGCAGAATATTCTGTAATATAATATAATATAATATAATATAATATAATATAATATAATATTAATATAATATTAATATAATATAATATAATATTAATATAATATTAATATAATATAATAAGTATGTAATATTAATATAATATAATATAATAATTCTATAATATTAATATAATATAATATAATAATTCTATAATATTAATATAATATAATACTTCTATAATATTAATATAATATAATATAATAATTTTATAATATTAATATAATATAATAATTATATAACATAATATAATATAATAATTCTATAATATTAATATAATATAATAATGATATAATATAATATAATATGATATAGTAATTCTATCATATTAACATAATGATTCTATAATATTAATATAATAAAAGAAGTGGAGAAGATGTTTTATGGGTCATTCTTTATAAATCAGGACGTCGCTGCGTGTCTCTTAAAGAAATCCTCTGATTGGACGTCACAGAGTCTTTAATCCGGAGTCCTGTTGTTGTTGTTGTTGTTGTGTAATCCAGATGTTACACCACAGCTGGCTGGAGACTCACAACAACATCACCAACAGGATTTTATCTCTCAGCCTCAAAGTCTCTTCTTATATTAATAGATTCATAATGATTATATATAAACATGTAGAGTTAAATAGTGAGAACTGATCACAGAACAGTAACAGTTGATCATTGATCAGTGAGCTCAACAACATGATCAATACAACCAAACAAATATCTCATTAATCTTTCTGACTTCAGAGGGGTCAAAGGTCAACTACTAGAGAGTCAATTATTTACAAAAACATCATAACGTCGTCGTTGTGGTTACATCACAGCGCTGAATAATCCGGAGGAGCGTTATAATCCTCTTAAATCTGATCAGATTCTGGATCAGATCTCGGTTCCTCTCAACAGGATTAACTGGACTCTGGGAGCAGGATGGGCTTTAATGAGGCGTTCAGGGGCAGTGAGTGTTCCTGAAGGGTCAGGGTCCCTGAACGCAGCGCAGTCAGAGTGTCCCTGAACGCAGCACAGAGGGTCCCTGAACGCAGCACAGTGTCCCTGAACGCAGCGCAGTCAGAGTGTCCCTGAACGCAGCACAGAGGGTCCCTGAACGCAGCACAGAGGGTCCCTGAATGCAGCACAGTGTCCCTGAACGCAGCAGAGAACTTATTTGATGCAGACATAAAACACATGGAGGATCATTTTACCCAGAATAAAAATTAAAAGACAAAATGGACAAAATTCTTATAAAATATATATATATATATATATATATATATATATATATATTAATGTATTAATATATATATATTTTTTTTTATAAATTATTGTAATAATAGTTTCATATCAATTATTCATTTTCCCATTTACATTTTCTCACTTTTCAAATTAAACTTTTGTGTTTAAGCGTTTAATTTAAGAATAGACAATTATATCAGGATTTTAGTTTTAACTTAATGGTTTTTTTATTATTTAATCTGTTAAATCACGTTTTAATACCTCCTCTATTCTCTCTCTCATCTCTTTGATTTTATTGATTATTTTATATTGTTTTATTTGACTGTTTCTCATATACTGTTGCTCCTGTTGCTAAATGTTTTACAACTTTTAGACTGTTTTTGTCATTTTTATTTTGTCTTGTAAAACACTTTCTAAATTTGTTTTGAAGTGCTGTGTGCTATATAAATAAAGTTAATTATTATTATTATTATTATTATTATTATTATTAGACGTGAACACACACTAACCTGTGTGTGTGTGTGTGTGTGTGTGTGTGTGTGTGTGTGTGTGTGTGTGTGTGTGTGTGTGCAGAAGAAGAAGAGGAGGAGGATTGATCGCACTATGATCGGAGAGCCGACCAACTTCATCCACCTCACACACATCGGCTCTGGAGAGATGGCTGAAGGACTGCAGCCGGTCAGAACACACACACACCTGTTCACCTGTCTGTTCACCTGTCTGTCTGTTCACCTGTCTGTCTGTACACCTGTCTACCTGTTCACCTGTCTGTCTACCTGTCTACCTGTTCACCTGTCTATCTGTCTGAATATTATTTTATTATATTTTAATATTATTTTAACAGTAGAATGGCTTCTGTTATCTGACTGTAGATCAGCTGTTAGACAGTTTTATTAGTGAATCAAAGAAGAAAGACTGTGTGTGTGTGTGTGTGTGTGCGTGTGTGTGTGTTTGTGTGTGTGTGTGTGTGTGTGTGTGAGAGAGGAAGTGACACGCAGCGCTGCACACTTCCTGTTTCTATTTTAGCTTCTCTGTCGTCTCATCTGTTAAAATCTGCATCGAGTTCAGCTGCAGTCTGACCAACACACAGAGAAATAAAATAAAATAAAGTAAAATAATTCAACAAAAATATAAAATAAAAATAAAGTGAAACCAAATTAAATAAAATGAAATAAGAAAGGACTTTAAAAAATAAAACTGTAAAATAAAATAAAATGATGAAATAATATGTAATAAAATTAAATGACAAAGTAAAATAAAATGAAATTAGAAAGTAAAAATATCTTTAAAGGCACTATTTGTAACTTATCAGCGCATAAATCTTAACGGGTCGCAATCCCATGCGCGGTGTGCAAACAGGCAGGAGCAGAGCTGCTGCGCGCTCGCGCAGCAGCTCTGCTCCTGCCTGTTTGCACACCGCGCTCGTTCTCAACCGCTCGGCTCGCTCCAACTCCACGTGAACGCGCGCACACTACACACTGCAGAAGAGCTCCTCCAGACCAACAGAGGTTTCCCGTGTCTTGTGAAGTGTCGGAGCTCCACAGAGAGTTACGTTATCGTCCCGACCGGGTGTCGGTGTCGCACTCCCCCCCCCCCTACCGGGTGTCGCGCTCAACCCCCCCCCCCCCCGTTCCCTCCGCGGTCCGCAGGCTGAGACAGGAAAAGACAGCACTAGGATCAGCATTGATCCATGGAGATACCTTCCTCTGGTCAGCTAACATTACTGCCAAGCAGGTGAAATACAGAGTGATATTGTGTGTTAGCTGACGTGTGTCTCCTCACTGTTTAGACCGGTGCTCGTTCATGTCAATGTAGCGTGAGCGCGAGCAACAGGACGCTGACTTTCGTTGACATTGTGGCCACAGGTGTCGCTGTGAACAAGCAATTTCTGATTCTTACATATAGTCCCTTTAAAAAATTAAATTAAATAATAAGTAAAAAAAATTAAATTCTAAAAAATAATTTAATTAATCATTAATTTAAAAAAAGAATTAGAATATAATGATAAACTATAAAAAAGAAAACAAAATAAAATAAAATAAATTAGAATGTACCAGTTTGTAATCGTCTGATGACATCATCCTGTGTGATGATTGGTCAGAGTCAGCAGGTGGTCTTCCTCTCTGATGAGGTCAAAGGTCACAAGGATCCTTCCTCACTGACTCTCTTCCTTCGTTTCCTCAAAAACACAAACAAACGGATTACTCACCTTAAGATAATTAGTAAACTATATACATTTCATAATATATGATGACATGGTGAACATGATACTGAAATAGTTTTATGATCAATATGATCGATCAGTTCTGTGGTGCAGAGCTTTGTTTACATCCTGGAGAGAAGAGACATGTGATCAGTTATATTGATCATGTTCTGTGTGTGTGTGTGTGTGTGTGTGTGTGTGTGTGTGTGTGTGTGTGTGTGTGTGTGTGTGTGTGTGTGTGTGTGTGTGTGTGTGTGTGTGTGTGTGTGTGTGTGTGTGTGTGTGTGTGTGTGTGTGTGTGTGTGTGTGTGTGTGTGTGTGTGTGTGTGTGTGTGTGTGTGTGTGTGTGTGCGTACAGTCGGGGTCGGTTCAGGAACAGATGAGGTCTAAAGGCCCGAACATGAACGGCAGGAACAGCCTGTTATAGCCGGTAAACACACACACACGCACACACACACACACACACACACACACACACACACACACACACACACACACACACACACACACACAAACAGTAGAGTTCGCTCTCTCTACTGTATGTTAGTTAGAGGTGTCATATTACAGCTGTGATGACCTCAGCAGCCTGTAGCTCTGACAGCTTCCTGTTTCTTATTTTTCAGGAGTGTATTAAACTGACCAGCTGACTGACCTCCTTCCTCCACGACGACCTTCACTCCCCTCGCTGACCTCTGACCTCTGACCGACGGCTCCGACCGCCCTGCTGAAGTGCCCCGGAGCAAAGTACAGCACCGCCAGCCGCCTGCAGGGAGCGCCGTCCTGACCCGGGAAAAACAAATCTCTCCAGTGAGGATCATCACTTTCTTCTTTTCTACAAGACCAAACTGAAAATCATTAAAACTAAACATCCAATCACGAGTCCAGATGGAGTTTTTCTACGTCTCAGGTCCAATAAACCACCAGGAACAAACAAAACCAAGGCAAGGACTACATCTCCCAGCATGCCTTTAAACTCCGTCTACGTCTACGCTGACGTCAAGGAAACAAATTTAGATCGGATTATAAAAAGTGTCTTGTACTCACCACTAGAGGGCCGACGTGAGGAGGTTCCCCCGTCAGTATTACATCACACCGACCCATGACATCACTGGACTCCATTTCCCAGAATGCCGTTCTATTCAGGATATGCGACAAATGACAGAATGTCTGTATTTAAGAAAGAAAAAAGCTTTAAATTGTCACAAAACTTCTTTTTTTTTTTAAAAAGAAAAAAAAGACTACATTTCCCAGCATTCATAGGGAGGTTTTCACTTCCCGTCCAGGAGACAATCGTCCATTTATACCCTCCTGCTGGTGGAAAGTCCCTCCAACGTTTCCTCAATGGACATTGTTTCATTGGTCACACGGCCGCTTCAGTGATGACATCATTGGACTTCAACTCCCAGGATGCCTCACTGCTGGTGCTGAATGATTAAAGACTTTTAGGAGATGGGAAAGTCCCCCCCTATGTGTGTGTGTGTGATGTCATCTGGTCTTAATATCCCACCAGTTTAAATATAAACGTTGCTTCACTGAACTCGACTCACAGTTCAAAACCTCCTTTAAAAAAAGATCCGTTTTTATAAAAGTTCCATATTTCCACTTATAGAAAGATTTCATTTGTCTTTCTGTTCATTTGACTACTCAAACTGTGGGTCGGGGCCCTAAACGGGTCTTAAGCTGATGGATTTTGCGGCCCCACGAAGACGGAAGTGTGTGAACTTTTAACTTCGGGCGCCACTTTGAGACATTTTTAAACATTTCATGCTGCATCTGGCGGGAAGATCAAGTGTTTAACTGCTTTATATTTTGAGTATTTGAACGTTATTTTTTAATTTTCTGCTGTTTTTTGGGTGATTTGCTGTATGATGATTTTTTCCTGATGTCACTGTGTGTTTTTTCTATTTTGTGTTGCTTCTGTGTTCGGTTCAGTTTAGATCTCTCGATATGTTGATGATTTCTAACATTAGAGAGGTCGTGGGAAAGATTAGACATCCTTTGCAAAGTTTCTTTAAATATCAGCTGACAAAAATAATAACTTTGATTAAATATGTGAAAGCTCAAATTCCCCAAAATGTTTAATACCAGCACTTTATAAAAAGCTGTAGCAGGAGGAGGTTTAGAGTCCAACCACCAACCAAACTCTATACAAAGTTCTGTGTATTTAAACAAACCTAAAGAAAACCCACATTGTATTTATGCATTTATCTGTCCATTTACATTTTCTGTAATATGTATGTCACTACATTACGGTCTAAATATTTCAAAGCTTCTCTACAGTGTGTGATGTGTAATTCTGGTGAATTATATGAACTCCTATTTAATTTATTTAGTTATTTAGCCTTGAAATCGTCTGATTTTAAAAGATAATTAGTCTAAAAATAGATCAAAATCAACCTTGAAACAACTCAACATGTTCAGCTGTAGAATATAAACTCCTGTTTATGTCATTAAATCCCCAAATTACTTATTAATTCACAAAACTGTAGATTTTACTCAGACTGGACAGTCGAGACTTGTTTTTAAAAAAAACATCAATATGTCATTAAAATTTTCATCCAAAATATAAATATGATACGACTGGAACAAAACTAATACCTCAACAAATCACCGGAAGTATTTCAGTATTGATTGATTGATTGATTGATTGATTGATTGATTTATTGCTTGTAAATGTGCCAAAAATAATAAATCAGATCAAACACAGAAGTAAGAAAAAGGGCCATAAAAAGATGATGACAACATCTGAACTGTGCGGAAACTCAACCCTCAGCTGTTGTCTATGCTACCCCGGGGTGGTTGCCACGGAAACCGCTGAGTCACGGTGTTCCCCCTCGCCATGGCGACCGGCCACTTCCTCCCCTGAAGAAGAACTAAACGTCTATTTAAGGAAAATGTGAGCTGCTGCTGGTCTCAGTGTCGGTGCGTTCACTGGACTCCTCACAGCGTGGGAGTTTCTAAACTGTCCTCCTGAAAGATTCTCTCTGTTACGATCCTCAACAGGCATCGTGTGACTCTCAGTGGCGTACCTTCGATCAGCTGATGGCGTTTAAATCAACAATAGACGGTAAACAAGGAGCCACAAACAGAATCACATGAGACCGTCTGGCTGCTGCAAACAGAGACGCCAGCTGTTCTTCTTCTTCTTCTTCTGTGGTGTTATTAACACACAGCTGCAGGGTCAGCCCGTTATAAATACCGAGGTCAGGTCACGGCCGGGGGGGGCAAAGCGGCGGGGGGGGCAAAGCGGCGGTAGGCGACGAGTTGGGATGAGAACCAAAGAACGTATACTGTATTATGCCAAGAAGTTCAACTTCAAGTTGATCTTGGATTTTAAGGTCCCGGTTGGTTTGTTTAGAAGCAAAGAGACGAAACTCTGGTGTTTTTTTTGACAACAGCCGCTGCCACCATTTTGGACTGAAAACCCTTATTATATTTATAATATCTTATTGTTCAACACAGGACATTTCAGTAGAATCTGACAATAGAATAGAAGTAATGTAGTTTTACTTTCTGTAGGAGGACGTTTTACTGGCGTCTGGTCGTCGCTTTCAGTCCAAAATGGCGGAAGCGTAGCTCTGCTGCTTCTTTGCGTTTACTGGCTGTAACTGCAGCTGCGTTTTAATAATCAGAAATACACGAAAACGTTCTCACAAAGAATAAAGAAGCAAAGAGACGAAACCGGGCGCCGATGTCAAAGAACGTATAAGTGAAAGTCAATAGTTCAGCATCCAGCAGCAGAGCTACACGTCCACCATTTTGGCCTGAAAGAGACGACCAGACGTCAGAAATGGGCGGAGCTTCATAAGAGGTTCAAGTGTTCAGGTTTCAGTCGGCCATGTTGTTATTGATCTCTTGACTCAATCTGCCTCGTTTCTCTTCTGATTCTTGGAAACTCAGAGCAGCTCTCAGGACGCCAACGTCTGGCTCCGTTTGTTTATCACAACCACAGTTCCTCTCTTCCTCCTCCTCTTCCTCTTCCTCTTCCTCTTCCTCTTCCTCTTCCTCTTCCTCTTCCTCCTCCTCTTCCTCTTCCTCTTCCTCTTCCTCTTCCTCCTCCTCTTCCTCTTCCTCTTCCTCTTCCTCTTCCTCCTCCTCTTCCTCCTCCTCTTCCTCTTCCTCCTCCTCTTCCTCTTCCTCCTCCTCTTCCTCTTCCTCTTCTCCCTCCTCTTCCTCTTCCTCTTCCTCCTCCTCTTCCTCCTCCTCTTCCTCTTCCTCCTCCTCTTCCTCTTCCTCCTCCTCTTCCTCCTCCTCTTCCTCTTCCTCCTCCTCTTCCTCTTCCTCCTCCTCTTCCTCTTCCTCTTCTCCCTCCTCTTCCTCTTCCTCTTCCTCTTCCTCCTCCTCTTCCTCCTCCTCCTCCTCTTCCTCCTCCTCTTCCTCTTCCTCCTCCTCTTCCTCCTCCTCTTCCTCTTCCTCCTCCTCTTCCTCTTCCTCCTCCTCTTCCTCTTCCTCTTCCTCCTCCTCCTCCTCCTCCTCTTCCTCCTCCTCTTCCTCCTCCTCCTCCTCTTCCTCTTCCTCCTCCTCTTCCTCTTCATCCTCCTCTTCCTCCCTGCTTACAGTCCACCATCACTGGAGAACTCTTTCCCTTCAACAAACACCTGAATCTGAAATATTTTCTCATATTATCAAATGATTTCTGCTTTTTGTTGTTGTTGTTTATCAAAGATGTTGATTTACTGAACCGTGTATTATTGAACAATCTCTCTGAATATATGTTAAATAGTTCGGACTGTATGAATGAGAGTGTTGATGATGAGCCTCATGAATAAAAACTCTCATTATTTTGAGCTGATATTCGTCTCACTCTAATATCCAGATGAGCTGCTCTCTACTGATATAAACTGTGAGCATGAAAACAGAGAAACTTCTGCTGTTTCCATGACGATCTGCCAACAGGCCAGATATGAGAAACACTTGAAGGTGAACCAGCTTTAGATGCTGATGCTAATGCTGATGCTAATGCTAATGCTACAGAAGGCGATGTGAAAAAAAGCTCCTGAAGTCCAGAAGATGATATTTTCTAAACAAAATTAATATCTTGTTGTGTGCACAAGATAGAAACCTGCACAATATATTAGATTTATATCTTATCAACACATTATAGACTCCTTCTCTGTTAGTAACCATGGCGACGTAGCCTTCTGCTAACAGCAGCCAACGGCTCTAAATATGATCAACATTTACTCTCCATCTCTGAAACGTTTCTCTCATATTGTAGCTCTCTAGAGCCTCCAATCACAGTTTGTCATCTCAAATGTTTGTGATATCTGGATTCTGGCACCAACAACACAGCAAGATGACATTTTAGATGTGTAGCTTTAGCACACTGCTAGTGTTAGTTAGCCTCCAGCTAACACCGTGACATCATCATGACCTCTTCATGACCTCATCATGACCTCATCATGACCTCATCACTAAAACGGTCTTTAACCTTTGCAAATAAATTATGGATCTTGTGCAACGATTTGTGCACACAAGATAATAAAATATAACCTTTCTGGACTTCAGCTAATCCATAACATTTTGAGAAAAGTCACGATTCTGAGATTAAAGTCCTGATCTTTAGTTTCACAGTGAACAGGAGGAAGTGGAGTGTCTCTCTGACCTCATAATAAATACGTTTCAGACTCAGTAAAACCTCTTTATAGTCTTCACGTCTTCATGAATGTGTGCTCTCTGTGTGACTGATGATCACTTTTTGTATTTTCTGGGATGTTGTCTTGTGTTTGGTTTCGTTATGTAACGTCTGCAGAGCAACAGAAACACAGATGGACTTTATTCCTCGTTATGTAACACGTGTCTCATGACGGCTGAATTAAATCTGTTGTTTCCTCTGTTGTGTGTGTTCAGGAGCAATTTAATTATTATTAAAAATGACTTAGTGAACGTTCACAGTGATGATCCAAAATATATATATATTACATACATTATTCAAACTTTTTTTTTTTTTACATTTTTGGGACATTTGTCAGACTTTTTTGGGACTTTTTTTTACATTTTTGTAACTTTTTTTTTATTGTACATTTTTGACATGTCGAACTTCTTTTTCCCTTGATCAATATTGTTCTTGACGTTTTTGTTTTTTTTCACATTTTTCAGATTTGTTTTTTTTTTGTTTGACATTTTCCGAATTTAAAAAAAAAAAAAAAATTCGACATTATTCAAACTTAATTTATTTTTTTTCTACATTTTTGGGACATTTTTCAGAATTTTTTTGGGACATTTTTTGACATTTTCCAAAATTAAAAAAAAAAAAAAAAAAAAACATTATTCAAACTTTTTTTTTTTTTTTATATTTTTGGGACATTTTTCAGACTTTTTTTGGGACATTTTTTGACATTTTCAGAAATTAAAAAAAAAAAAAAAAAATCGACATTCAAACTTTTTTTTTTTTTACTTTTTTGGGACATTTTTTTACTTTTTTGGGGGACATTTTTTGACATTTTCCGAAATTAAAAAAAAAAAATCGACATTATTCAAACTTTTTTTTTTTTTACTTTTTTGGGACATTTTTCAGACTTTTTTTGGGGACATTTTTTGACATTTTTCAGACTTTTTTTTTTTTTTGTTTGAGTTTTTCCGAATTTAACTTTTATATATATATATATATATATATATATGGCTACATAAAGTGAATACCTACAAAAGATAATGCACTGTAATTCGTATGTATCCCATGAAATCAATTCATATGTAATCCACGTAATCAAACCAGGAAGTAGCCTATAAAGTGTGAAACCAGAAGTCTACGATGTCTTATTTGTAACTTCCGTACTTAAGTTACGTCACTTCCAGAGTTATTTGAACCCAAACCACCATCTTTTCTTAAACCTAACTAAGAAGTTTCCTGTGAAGACGGAAGTTTATTTTGAAAAGACTGAATGCACGTAATGACGCGTGTTGCTGGACATTCGTAAGAGAACGAACGAAAAAGTAGGAATAACTTTTCGTCAGATATCGTACGCACCGTTGTGTGAGGATACGGTGATAATATATAAACAGCTGGTCGGTGCCATTAACGCACCACAGAAGAAGAAGAAATGATCCAGTCAAAGCTCAAACGATAAAAACTAAATGTGAGGAAGGTTACAGTCTCCTCATCGCTCCACATACACCTCATGTTTTCAGTTACGTCATCATTTATTCAATAACTCTGCTCTACTTTTTAATTTCCAGCGTTTCCTCTCACATAAATATATATAATATTAGACGATTAGATTGCTGACATCACTGTGTGGCAGCGTGTCTGTATCTACATGTATGTTCAGAGTGTTTCCCTCCTTCACTTCAACATCATGTTTTATTACTAGCAGCTGTTCAGAGACCACGGAGCTGCAGTAATGATGATGTGTGTGTGTCGCCATGGAAACCACAGTACAGCGCCGAGGAGGAGGAAACACTAAAGATGTGGTCGCTCTCTGTGTGTGTGTGTGTGTGTGTGTGTGTGTGTGTGTGTGTGTGTGTGTGTGTGTGTGTGTAATCTGATCCTGGAAAATGAGTTCATGAAGTAGAAGTTTTGTTTCCTCACATGGCAACATGCTAACGTCACAGCTAACGTGCTAACAGGATGACTAAATGGGAACTGAGCTGCTTCATCATAAACCAGCTGAGTCATGGATACTCTGTTAAAGAAAAAGTTCAACAATGTTAGCCTAGCTTAGCATAAGGACTGGAAGCAGAGGGAACCTGCTAGCCTAGCTTAGCACAAACACTGGAAGCAGACAGAAACTACTAGCCTAGCTTAGCATAAACACTGGAAGCAGACAGAAACTACTAGCTTAGCTTAGCATAAGCACTGGAAGCAGACAGAAACTACTAGCCTAGCTTAGCATAAACACTGGAAGCAGACAGAAACTGCTAGCTTAGCTTAGCACAAACACTGGAAGCAGAGGGAAACTGATAGCTTAGCTTAGCATAAACACTGGAAGCAGAGGGAAACTGCTAGCTTAGCTTAGCATAAGCACTGGAAGCAGAGGGAAACTGCTAGCTTAGCTTAGCACAAACACTGGAAGCAGAGGGAAACTGATAGCTTAGCTTAGCACAAACACTGGAAGCAGAGGGAAACTGATAGCTTAGCTTAGCACAAACACTGGAAGCAGGGGGAAACTGCTAGCTTAGCTTAGCATAAGTACTGGAAGCAGAGGGAAACTGCTAGCTTAGCTTAGCATAAGCACTGGAAGCAGGGGGAAACTGCTAGCCTAGCTTAGCAGAAACACTGGAAGCAGGGGGAAACTGCTAGCTTAGCTTAGCATAAGCACTGGAAGCAGGGGGAAACTGCTAGTTTAGCTTAGCATAAGCACTGGAAGCAGATGGAAACTACTAGCCTAGCTTAGCACAAACACTGGAAGCAGGGGGAAACTGCTAGCTTAGCTTAGCATAAGCACTGGAAGCAGGGGGAAACTGCTAGTTTAGCTTAGCATAAGCACTGGAAGCAGATGGAAACTACTAGCCTAGCTTAGCACAAACACTGGAAGCAGGGGGAAACTGCTAGCTTAGCTTAGCAGAAACACTGGAAGCAGATGGAAACTACTAGCCTAGCTTAGCACAAACACTGGAAGCAGGGGGAAACTGCTAGCTTAGCTTAGCATAAGCACTGGAAGCAGGGGGAAACTGCTAGCCTAGCTTAGCAGAAACACTGGAAGCAGATGGAAACTACTAGCCTAGCTTAGCACAAACACTGGAAGCAGATGAAAAACTACTAGCCTAGCTTAGCATAAACACTGGAAGCAGAGGGAAACTGCTAGCTTAGCTTAGCATAAGGACTGGAAGCAGAGGGAACCTGCTAGCCTAGCTTAGCATAAGCACTGGAAGCAGACGGAAACTACTAGCTTAGCTTAGCATAAACACTGGAAGCAGAGGGAAACTGCTAGCTTAGCTTAGCATAAACACTGGAAGCAGAGGGAACCTGCTAGCCTAGCTTAGCATAAGCACTGGAAGCAGACGGAAACTACTAGCTTAGCTTAGCATAAACACTGGAAGCAGAGGGAAACTGGTAGCTTAGTTCCATAAAAAGAGAAAAACTCCAATCTGTGTGATTCCCATGTTGTTTATTTGTCAGGTGTATAAAACGGAGACATTGTGGTTTTAGCATTAGTTAGCATTAGAGCTATAGGGAATGGGAATGTGATGTCATCGACAGGAAGTCGGCCATCTTTGGAGGCTAAAGCGTGAGACTGCCATCTGCTGGCTGTTTACTGCAAGTGTCAAAATATAACCCAACACACTACACAGTGAATTATGGGTTTCATTTTGCAAGATAGCGGTGGATTAATATGCATGATTAGCATTCAGTTAGCATAACATTAGCTAGCTTATCTTTGTCCGGATGATTGTGCAGATTGTGTAAATGTCTGTTTTTATTAAACTTCTTTTTTAATGAATATAACTCAACAAATATGGATTGAGGCAGAATATTTCATTAGATAAAAACATGTTGGAAACATCTTCTTAAAATAAATGAACTTTTGGACTTATTGGACATGTTTGGATCACATAAACAATCCGACGCAGCCACCACTGGAATCTAATTCTACTAATAGTATAATACTAATAATATTAGTCTGATCTTTAACTGACACTGGAAGAAACACCAGCTTCAACACAATCTTTTTAACCAACCAGACCAACAGACCAACAGCTGAAACCAAAAATAAACACAGACTGAGACTGACTACGCACACACACACGCACACACACACACCAGCACACACACACACACACACACACGCACACACACACACACTGTGTTCCTGTTTATTGAGTTTCAGCAGCTACCTCACTTCCTTCCTGTCAGACTCCATTTCCTGACGACACACACACACATACAGATGTTTTCCTGTTCTTTATAAATGACCACAGTGTTCCCTCACACACACACACACACACACACACACACACACACACACACACACACACACACACACACACACACATATATATTTTCTGTACAGTAAATATGAAGCTACAGCCAGCAGCCAGTTAGCTTAGCTTAGCATAAAGAGTGGAAACAGAGGGAAACTGCTAGCCTTGTCCAAAGGGAACCAAACTCCAGCAGCTCCATATTTACTGTCCTGTTAGTCAGATAAACTCAGAGAGGTCAGAGGTCAAACAAGGTCATATAACGTCACATCTCCCTGGAAACTAACTCCTCACTAACACCTCAGCATTGATGCTTTGTTCAGTTTCTACAACTTAAAGTAAAGTAAATAAAAGTAAAGTAAACTGATCGATCAATCAAAGATTCACTGAGACACAAATCAGCAGATAAAGATCCAAATTATTTTATTCAGCACCAAAAAGATTTTATCTTTGACAAAAACAAAGTCATCTTTATCTGCTCAGCTAGCTACTTTAGCCTCTGTAACAATTTACATGTGTTAATCGCTTTGTGTTGCTAATGTGTGAACAGGTTGTAACGTGGAGCTAACGGAGCAAAATACTGTCTTCAGAGGAAAACGTCAGCTAAATGACTTTATCAGCTAACGTTACAAAGCAGCCAACGCCAGATCCATGCAGCGTAGCTAAGTTAGAGCTAGCTGGCTAACCTTAGCTTGATCGCTAACATTACCGCTAGTAAAACACTATCTGAGTGGATATGTTAGTCGGCTAGCTCGCCGTTTGTAAATGACTTTATTAGCTAAAGTTTCAGAAACATTCACCTGGTTTCAGAAAGAGTTCTGATTAAAAACGTTCCACCTTGTTGAAATGTCTGAAAACACTCAGTATAGTACACACAGCATTCAACTTAAAAACATTAAAAGCAGAAAAAACACTTTATGTGTAAAAAGTGTTCAGATATGAAATGAAGACCCAATAACAGGAAGCTGATCTGAACACATTGATAAAGTTTGTTCAAGATGCACCGTGGAGACAGAAACGTTTACACACAAATAAAACAGTTTAAAATGTTGAACACTTGAAGACAGACGGACCAGAGGACCAGCAGCTGTTACCTGATGACAGGTTAAATATCTGACAGACTCCAGCTGTTTTCACCTGGATCGGTTCTGGTCGTACCTGCAGGGAGCAGAAACCATATCATGTTAATGTGATCTGGTCCTTTCAGCAGTTAAACTGTGATACAGAACGTTAAAACACTCATTTTAGTGCAAATAAAATTCAAACGTCTTTCAGGTTTTCACTGCAGTTCTCCACAGAACGGTGAACGATGTGTTTCCTGAGTGATTTAAACGCCTCCTCTGTTACGTAGGAGGATCTTTATCTTCGTGGTTAAACGGTAACTTTAACACTCACTGTGAGACGCAGTCTGGAATCTGAACATGATCAGTAGGGACGAGGAGAGAAAGATCCTGGAGGCTGTCCACGAACTGGAGCTTCCTGCTGAACTTAGAACTGAGGAGGAGGAGGAGGAGGAAGAGGAGGAGGAGGAGGAGGAGGAGGAGGAGGAGGAGGAGGAGGAGGAGGAAGAAGAGGAGGAGGAGGAAGAGGAGGAGGAGGAAGAGGAGGAGGAGGTGGAGGAGGAGGAGGAGGAGGGGGAGGAGGAGGAGGAGGAAGAGGAGGAGGAGGAAGAGGAGGAGGAGGTGGAGGAGGAGGAGGAGGAGGAGGAGGAGGAGGAAGAAGAGGAGGAGGAGGAAGAGGAGGAGGAGGTGGAGGAGGAGGAGGAGGAGGGGGAGGAGGAGGAGGAGGAAGAGGAGGAGGAGGAAGAGGAGGAGGAGGTGGAGGAGGAGGAGGAGGAGGAGGAGGAGGAGGAGGAGGAGGAGGAGAGGAGGAAGAGGAGGAGGAGGAAGAGGAGGAGGAGGAGGAGGAGGAGGAGGAGAAAGAGGAGGAGGAGGAGGAGGAGGAGGAAGAGGAGAAGGAGGAGGAGGAAGAGGAGGAGGAGGAGGAGGAGGAGGAGGAGGAGGAGGAGGAAGAGGAAGAGGATAGTTAGTTTGACTTGTTGGTTTGTACCAGAGACTGTATAAAAAGATGGCCGACATGCAACTCCCCAAAAGTGAAGCCAGAACATCTGGATCGCCCCCTGGTGGCCGGTTGCAGTATAGCTTATAACTCATATTACAAGTAGCTCAAAATAAAGCGGCACGTTGTTCTTACAGAACTAAACGTGATAGACTTAACAGACTGAGTTTAGTTAAAACAGTATCTTCAAACATTTCAGGAACAAACAACAGAGAGATGAAGAAGAGGAGGAAGAGGAAGAGGAGGAGGAGGAAGAGGAGGAGGAGGAGGAAGAAGAGGAGGAAGAGGAGGAGGAGGAGGAGGAGGAGGAGGTTGAAGAGGAGGAGGAGGAGGTTGAAGAGGAGGAAGAGGAGGAGGAGGAGGAGGAGGAGGAGGAGGAGGAGGTTGAAGAGGAGGAGGAAGAGGAGGAGCAGACCTGATGAAGGGTTTGATGATGGTGATGAGGGCCTTGATGTACCAGGTGGGATGAACCACGTAGAAACCCTTCAGGTTCTTCCTCAACCTGCACACACACACACACACACACACACACACACACACACACACACACACACACACACACACACACACACACACACACACCCACAGTTATTATCTGGGTTCACCCAGGCCGTCCTCCAGGGGCCAAAGAGGAAGTGGTCTAGACGTGTTCAGGTGTGATCAAGGAACGTATATTAATAAAAGTCAATAGTTCGTTATTTAACCAAACACATTAATATTCATGAAGGGGTTAACCAGACACTGTAGTGAGGTTTATAAACCCTCAGTGACCACTTTATTAGGTACACCTCTAATAACAGTCTAATGAATCAGTTCATCATCATGAAGTTTATAATCAGTTTCTCTCTAAATGAACTTCTCTGTTTCTGACTGAGGTCCTGTAGTTAGATCTGTTCCTGTTTACTGAGGAGGCTTCACAGTGAAGATCTGACGCCTCCTACAGGAAGCAGACTGTAACACCACCTGAGCACAGTGACTTCCTGTCAGACGGCGAGCAGAGTACCTGCGGTCGATGGTGGTGTAACACTCCCTCAGCCAGCCGATTCCTGGGAGCTTCTCTTTCTGACCTCCAGCACACAGATACACCATCACATAGTTCTCTGCCACCATCAGCTCCAGAGTTCCCACCACGTACCTGCAGACGGACAGACAGACGTCCACATCACAGTGAACCAGAAGAACTTTTAATCATCTAGAACCATCGAGAACAACAAGCAGCTCAGAGCCTGTTAGAGAGCTACGGAGCTAAAAGACTGAAGCTAACGCTAACAGCTTCCAGGTAACAAGCCAGATGTTGTTGAACCAAACGCTACCTCAGCTAACGTTAGCCTGATATAGCATCATCCAGGATACAGGTGCTAACGTTAGCCTGATATAGCATCATCCAGGACACAGGTGCTAACGTTAGCCTGACCTCTGATATAGCATCATCCAGGATACAGGTGCTAACGTTAGCCTGATATAGCATCATCCAGGATACAGGCGCTAACGTTAGCCTGACCTCTGATATAGCATCATCCAGGATACAGGTGCTAACGTTAGCCTGACCTCTGATATAGCATCATCCAGGATACAGGTGCTAACGTTAGCCTGACCTCTGATATAGCATCATCCAGGATACAGGTGCTAACGTTAGCCTGACCTCTGATATAGCATCATCCAGGATACAGGTGCTAACGTTAGCCTGATATAGCATCATCCAGGATACAGGCGCTAACGTTAGCCTGACCTCTGATATAGCATCATCCAGGATACAGGTGCTAACGTTAGCCTGATATAGCATCATCCAGGATACAGGCGCTAACGTTAGCCTGATATAGCATCATCCAGGATACAGGCGCTAACGTTAGCCTGACCTCTGATATAGCATCATCCAGGATACAGGCGCTAACGTTAGCCTGATATAGCATCATCCAGGATACAGGTGCTAACGTTAGCCTGATATAGCATCATCCAGGATACAGGTGCTAACGTTAGCCTGATATAGCATCATCCAGGATACAGGCGCTAACGTTAGCCTGATATAGCATCATCCAGGACACAGGCGCTAACGTTAGCATCATCCAGGACCTGCTCCCACATGGTCGTAACCCCACAAGATAACGTAGCTAGCTAGCTAATGACATGCTAACATTAAAGAGTCAAAGGTCACAGATTTTTACCTGAACAGGTGATCCATCACATACTGGTAATTCTGCAGACTATTCTGCGGCAGGTAACAGGAAGAAAACACGATGATGTCATTCATACCGTCTCCATAGTAACCTGAGAGATGACAGAGGAGGTAGATCAGGTAACCGTGACGACCAGGTGAAGCGTCAGACAGGTGAGTGTCGTACCTCCGTGTGACAGAACCCTGAGGAACGGCTGCAGGACGCTCATGTTGACGCGGCTCTCCTGCGGCGGGACGCCGGTGGAGAAACATCGCCACCGTGTGCCGTGAGCGTCCACCATGTCCTCCCGCTCCAGAGCGCCCAGCTCACTCTGATCCGTCCCCGCTCCAGAACCGGCGGACCTGCGAGGCCGGGACGCCACGCCGAGACGCCGCAGGTCGTCTGGAAAACAATCCCGTGACGTCATCACAGGTTTTTTGGGGATGGATTACATAAACAGGTGGTCATCCTATGACCTCTGACCTCTCACCTTCCAGGTCGTACATGGGGAAGGGCAGCGATTCGCTGTCGGAGGGCGTTTCCATGGCGTCCAGGTCGAAGTCCAGCCCCGTGTCATCGTCGTCTACAGGTGAGGGGGAGAGGAAGGCCGCGGGGAAGTCGTCCGACACCGTCGACTCGCTGCGACCTGGAGAAGGTCAACGCTACTATTATTATTAATATTATTATTATTATTATTATTAATAATAATAATAATAATAATAATAATAATAATGAGAAGGTCCACGTTACTATTATTATTATTATTATTATTATTATTATTATTATTATTAATAATAATGAGAAGGTCAACGTTACTATTATTATTATTATTATTATTAATAATATTAATAATAATAATAATAATAATGAGAAGGTCAACGTTACTATTATTATCATTATTATTATTGTTATTATTTTTATTATTAATAATAATGAGAAGGTCAAGGTTACTATTATTATTATTATTATTATTATTATTAATAATATTAATAATAATAATAATAATAATAATAATAATAATGAGAAGGTCAACGTTACTATTATTATTATTATTAATATTAATATTATTAATAATATTATTAATGTATTACCTAGAGACAGGCTGAGAGCTGGAGCCACCAGGACTTTCTTCTTCTTTGGTCGTGACAAGGCCAGACTGCTGGGAGGAGCTGCAGACAGGAAGTGAGGTCACACATTACACTACAGGAAGTGCTCCGGGCTCTGAAGACAGTTTTATGTAGCGGTCAAACGGTAGAATCACAACACACAGGGTGCTGGTCTGGACCTGGTCTGTCTCCAGGGTGCTGGTCTGGACCTGGTCTGTCTCCGGGGTGCTGGTCTGGACCTGATCTGTCTCCAGGGTGCTGGTCTGGACCTGATCTGTCTCCAGGGTGCTGGTCTGGACCTGGTCTGTCTCCAGGGTGCTGGTCTGGACCCGGTCTGTCTCCAGGGTGCTGGTCTGGACCTGGTCTGTCTCCAGGGTGCTGGTCTGGACCTGGTCTGTCTCCAGGGTGCTGGTCTGGACCTGGTCTGTCTCCAGGGTGCTGGTCTGGACCTGGTCTGTCTCCAGGGTGCTGGTCTGGACCTGGTCTGTCTCCGGTCGACGTTGATGATTTCTGCTCTGAGACAAACTCGTCCTCAACAGCTCCTGAAGACAGGAAGTCAGAGAGGACACTGAGAGAGGAGAAGAAGAAGAAGAGGAAGAAGAGGAAGAGGAAGAGGAGGAGGAAGAGGAGGAGGAAGAGGAGGAGGAGGAGGAGGAGGAGGAGGAAGAGGAGGAAGAGGAGAAGAAGGAGGAGGAGGTGACAGCGTTACCTGTGTGGAGGTCAGACTCTGGTTCACCTGCTGGGAGACAAACAGAAGACATGAAGAAGACGGACGGAGTTTCACGTGAAGAAGAGATGAAGATGGACTCGTCCTCCTCACCGTCCTCTTCTTCTTCTTCTTCTGTCTCCTCCTCGTCTGACAGAAAGAGACGAGCGTCAACAGAAAGTGAAACTAACAGATAGAAACATTAGAATTAATATAATATTAATGAATCAATATCAGAAATCAGACTTCCTGTCTGTTACCTGTGAGATCATCAGGAGGTGTGGTGGGAGTGAAAGTACTACTAGCAGCTGCAGCAGTAGTAGTAGTAGTAGTAGTACTGGTAGTATCAGTAGTAGTACTGGTAGTATCAGTAGTAGTAGTTGGTGATCTGAACACAGACACATTTACAGACTGAATGAATCCAGTAATATTATTTACTATTTAGTACTGCTCTCAAGTACACATGTTAAGGTATTTGTACTTTACTTAAGTTTTTTGTCTTTTCATGACACCTTCTACTTAAACTACAACAGTTTATAAAGTTCAGCTGAAACTGAAAATGAATCAGAAACTAGTTCAGCAGGTTTTTTCCTTCTGACTCTCAGTCAGTCAGAACTCTGCTGACGTCACTGATTAACGCTCTGTAACGTCGCTCTGTAACGTCTCTCTGTAACGCCTCTCTGTAACGTCTCTATGTAACGTCTCTCTGTAACGTCTCTCTGTAACGTCGCTCTGTAACGTCGCTCTGTAACGTCGCTCTGTAACGTCGCTCTGTAACGCCGCTCTGTAACGTCTCTCTGTAACGTCTCTATGTAACGTCTCTCTGTAACGTCTCTCTGTAACGTCGCTCTGTAACGTCGCTCTGTAACGTCGCTCTGTAACGTCTCTCTGTAACGTCGCTCTGTAACGTCTCTCTGTAACGTCGCTCTGTAACGTCTCTCTGTAACGTCGCTCTGTAACGTCTCTCTGTAACGTCGCTCTGTAACGTCGCTCTGTAACGTCTCTCTGTAACGTCTCTATGTAACGTCTCTCTGTAACGTCGCTCTGTAACGTCTCTATGTAACGTCTCTCTGTAACGTCGCTCTGTAACGTCCTATGTAACGTCTCTCTGTAACGTCTGCTGAACGTCTCTATGTAACGTCTCTCTGTAACGTCTCTCTGTAACGTCTCTACTGTAACGTCTCTATGTAACGTCTCTCTGTAACGTCGCTCTGTAACGTCTCTATGTAACGTCTCTCTGTAACGTCGCTCTGTAACGTCTCTCTGTAACGTCTCTACTGTAACGTCTCTATGTAACGTCTCTCTGTAACGTCGCTCTGTAACGTCTCTATGTAACGTCTCTCTGTAACGTCTCTCTGTAATGTCTCTATGTAACGTCTCTCTGTAACGTCTCTCTGTAACGTCGCTCTGTAACGTCTCTCTGTAACGTCGCTCTGTAACGTCTCTCTGTAATGTCTCTATGTAACGTCTCTCTGTAACGTCTCTCTGTAACGTCTCTATGTAACGTCTCTCTGTAACGTCTCTGTAACGTCTCTCTGTAACGTCTCTCTGTAACGTCTCTCTGTAACGTCTCTATGTAACGTCTCTCTGTAACGTCGCTCTGTAACGTCTCTGTAACGTCGCTCTGTAACGTCTCTGTAACGTCGCTCTGTAACGTCTCTGTAACGTCGCTCTGTAACGTCTCTGTAACGTCGCTCTGTAAAGTCTCTCTGTAACGTCTCTCTGTAACGTCTCTCTGTAACGTCTCTATGTAACGTCTCTATGTAACGTCTCTCTGTAACGCCACTCTGTAACGTCGCTCTGTAACGCCGCTCTGTAACGTCTCTATGTAACGTCTCTATGTAACGTCTCTCTGTAACGCCACTCTGTAACGTCGCTCTGTAAAGTCTCTCTGTAAAGTCTCTCTGTAACGTCTCTCTGTAACGTCTCTATGTAACGTCTCTATGTAACGTCTCTCTGTAACGCCGCTCTGTAACGTCGCTCTGTAACGCCGCTCTGTAACGTCGCTCTGTAACGTCGCTCTGTAACGTCGTTTAACAACGTCATCGTCTGAGAGGCTTCAGCACGTGTTAACGTTACGGAAGTGAGGTGCATTATGGGATAACGTACAGCAGGCCGGGCTTTGTCGTTACTCCCTCGACTATACGTGCGTAAACACGAGGTTGAAATATTACAGTCTGCAACGCTGGACACTACGGAGGCAAAAATATCCCACAATGCAATGCGGTAGTGACGACAACATTGGTAACAGACGTTGACAGACGGCTCTGTAACGTTTAATTTAACTGGAAGTATCAGATTTAATATAGATTTAAAATGAATTCAGATTCTCACAAACCGTCGTTTTGGTCACATGAGGTTGGTTACCATGGTTACACGTCTCCAGGAAGTGACGACGTAAATTACCGCTCAAAGATAAATACTACTGTTTACTCACACTAAAGTATGTTGAGCGATTTATTACACATGTTGAGTATTTAGTAGTACACAGTATGAGATTATGGAAGTGATAAACTAAGGAGTGGATGACCTCTTGACCTCTGACCTGGAGGAGTCTTCCTCTTGTTCTTCCTCCTCTCTGGACTCCATGTTGGTCCTGCTGACGATATGCTGAAAGGTTATTATGATGATTATTATGATGATTATTATGATGCCAAAAATATTCTGAAGCTTTAAGTGAAAATCTTTGAGATTATTATTTAAATTAAATATCTCAGTTTAAACACAGAACATGATGTTTTTTCATGTTAAATGAATGAATTCTATCTATTTAACTTATTAATAACTTCTATAACAAGTAAAACACAGTCTGTTGTTTACTTCCCTTCCATACACGAGGAGTTATAGTTTTTTAATAATACTTTATTTCAAAAGTTCAACACAGTAGATTCATAAACATCAGATTTCATTACAATTCTGCAAATATATTTTACAGTATAAAAATAAAATAAATCATACAACAAATAAAATGAAAGGAAAAGATGAATAAAAACAATCAGGTCTGTTAAACAAGTGGAATAAATCTAAAAGAATTTTTGAGTTTAAAGTTTTCAATCAGTCAAATACGTTTCAAAATCTTTAAAAATAATAAGGAGGGTATTCTGTTAAGCCATATCATTTTATGTATATAATATTTTGCTGAGATAATAATCAAATTAAGTCTCATCTGCTGAAAAAACTGGGTTTATTAACAGTAATATCTCAATATTTGTTAGGATGAGAAGTTCTTCAGTAAATGAAACAAAAATAATGAAAACAGTCTAGAAACATGATGAATAATCAGATTTCTAGTATCAGACGGTGAAGTAAGTCCTGACTGAGTCGACTACAGGACGCTTCTCTTCTCTCCGTGTGTTTAAACTCGAGTTAGTCTGGTTGTGTGTTCAGCTCTTATCTCTCAGACTGGAGGTTACAGAAGGAGACGGAGAACACAAACTGATCTCAGAACAGAAAGATTTAAAAGAAAAAGTTAAAGACTCACAGCAGCTCTGCTCTCTGAGGACGCTCACACACACACACTCAGCCAGAGGAGGTGAGACGGGTGAGACGGGTGAGACGGGTTCAGGACAAACAGCCGAGATCACCGCTGCTCACCTGTAGACTCACCTGGTGACATCACAGCGAGGTGTTAATGAGTTTATGAGCGGACTCTACCACCTCACCTGTCTCTCTCTCTCTCTCTCTGTCTCTCTCTCTCTCTCTCTCTGTGTGCTGTCAGACGACAGGACGGCAGAGGTGTGGCGTGTTACCACGGCGAGGGCCCGGCCCTGTTACCACGGCGATTATGACTGTACAAGCAGGGGTGTGAACGGCAGCGTTGCGTGCCCCTACCTGCTGAGTACACACCTGTGTGTGCTCACTGTGAGCAGGCTTTACTTCTCTGCTGGGTTCGTGTATTCAGAGACTTTAAGAGATTCTGATTGTTTAGTTGAGTCGAGTTTATTCAGACTTTGGACTTTGGTCTGCCGTCACGGTAACGGCTCTGAGGCTGCACGTAAAGGGTTAATGTGTCAGACGAAGTTCAATTTAAATCATTCAATGAATAACAATATCAGCAGGAAGTGGCGTGATGTCACAGACGTCCATGTGTTGAGCTGCACAGATTTCTACTGAAATGAGCATGCTAACCAGCTAGCATGCTAACCAGCTAGCATGCTAACTGCTAACCAGCTAGCATGCTAACCGGCTAGCATGCTAACCGGCTAGCATGCTAACTGCTAACCAGCTAGCATGCTAACCGGCTAGCATGCTAACCAGCTAGCATGCTAACTGCTAACCAGCTAGCATGCTAACCGGCTAGTATGCTAACCAGCTAGCATGCTAACCAGCTAGCATGCTAACTGCTAACCAGCTAGCATGCTAACCGGCTAGCATGCTAACCAGCTAGCATGCTAACCAGCTAGCATGCTAACTGCTAACCAGCTAGCATGCTAACCGGCTAGCATGCTAACCGGCTAGCATGCTAATCAGCTAGCCCCGTCCTGTCTTTAACACCACCTGTACCTCTGAGAGGTGATGGTGAGTCTCTGTAGTCTGACCTCAGACCGCCACCTCAAATAAAGTGTAGCTCCGCCCCTTTTCCTCACATAAAGTGTAGCCCCGCCCCCTTTAGGAGATCTCACTTCAATCTGACGGATGTTTGGGTTGTACTTTTGTAATATATTTATATATATATATATATATATATGCTTTTAGCGTAGCAGTCTGCAGAGAGCGGATCCTCCCGGCCGTCCAATCAGAGCTGCTCTTCCTCCGTGGCGTGCGTGTGCACGTGCGCGTTGAGCGCGGCCTTCCACCTGAAGCGGAGTGGGCAGCGGGAGCACTGGTATGGTTTCTCTCCCGTGTGGACCCTCATGTGTTCCACCATCTTGTCCTTCCTGCTGAAACACTTGCTGCAGTCGATGCAGCGGTGCGGCCGCTCGCCGCTGTGCGCCCGCATGTGTCTCTGCAGGTGATTGGCCGACACCAGGCGCAGGCCGCAGAGCGAGCAGGCGTGGCGTTTACTGTCCCCCGTGTGCGTCCTCAGGTGCAGCAGGAGGCGTCCTCGCTCCCTGTAGCTGCGGCCGCAGTCCCTGCAGCTGAACGGACGCTCGCCGCTGTGCACGCGCATGTGGCTGCTCAGGTGCTCCTTCCTCTTGTAGCACTTCCCGCACTCCACGCACTGATGGCGCCGCTCGCCGCTGTGCGTCAGCGTGTGGCGCTGCAGGTGGCTCTTGGCGCAGAAGCGGAGGCTGCAGAGCTGACAGGTGAAGGGCTTCTCTCCCGTGTGCGTCCTCAGGTGCTCCGCCAGCGCCTGGCGCTGCAGGAAACACTTCCCGCACTCGTGGCAGCAGAACGGCCGCTCGCCGCCGTGCGTCTTCAGGTGCGCCGACAGGATGGCGTTACTCTTAAAGCGCTTGTCGCAGTCGAAGCAGCCGAACGGCTTCTCGCCGCTGTGCGTCCTCTGATGGATCCTCAGACGACACGGACGGTCGAAGCTCTTCGGACACTCGTCGCACCGATGCTCCTTCTTCGCTTTGGCGTCCGGCGCCGGAGCTTTCGGCTCGTCGGACGGTTTTCTTCGTTTCCCTCTGCGTCTCCGTGGCGACGGCGGTTTGGGATCCGGTTCTGGATCCTGACGGAGGTCTTCATCACCGTAACCTCCATCCTCTTCCTCCACCTTCACCTCCTTCTCCTCACACAGCTGCTGCTCAGAGGCGCAGCCCGCAAGGGGTTCTGGGTAATCAACCCTCTGCTCCTCTGATGGAAACAAGAGGAAAACATGAAGTAAACGATCTGAATACTTCTACTTCTTACTTGTAACACAGTATTTTCACAGTGAGGTACTAGTACTTTTACTGTAGTAAAGGACCTGAATACTTCTACTTCTTACTTGTAACACAGTATTTTCACAGTGAGGTACTAGTACTTTTACTGTAGTAAAGGACCTGAATACTTCTACTTCTTCCTTGTAACACAGTATTTTCACAGTGAGGTACTAGTACTTTTACTGTAGTAAAGGACCTGAATACTTCTACTTCTTCCTTGTAACACAGTATTTTCACAGTGAGGTACTAGTACTTTTACTGTAGTAAAGGACCTGAATACTTCTACTTCTTACTTGTAACACAGTATTTTCACAGTGAGGTACTAGTACTTTTACTGTAGTAAAGGACCTGAATACTTCTACTTCTTACTTGTAACAAAGTATTTTCACAGTGAGGTACTAGTACTTTTACTGTAGTAAAGGATCTAAATACTTCACTCAGGTATTTGATGACAGTACTTTGTGGTACTTGTGGCTCCATCGTGTCATATTTAATGTACTTCTACTCGTTGTGATACTAAAGGTATAAGTACTCTGACCTCACCTCTCTCCCCTGCAGCAGCTCGTCTCCATGGTAACGGCTCCTGTCCGCCATCTTGTTCGTGTTTCATGTTTTCCCGCCGGTCAGTCGGTCAGAGAGACAAACAGCGTCTGTCTGTACGGTGAGCTAACATGCTAACATGCTAATATGCTAACAAACATCCGGCAGAGAAGGCTGCCGCGGGAACACTTCCGGTGCAAACCTTCACAATAAAACAATGACGAACATGTTTTGTGTTTGAAATTAATGTTTTAACACAACATAGTAAACTAAATATGTTCTAAACTCTTCTGTCCGTTCAAACGAAGAAAGAACACAAAACAAATACTATTAATAAACAATATAAAACTAAACGTTTTTAATTATAAATGCCTTCTTTTGGATAAAAATAGAAAACAGTAGAATCTTATCTTTATAATATTTGTTGTAGTTCCGGTATCAAAATGTTTCCTTTTTGTAGAGCAAATTTTTCTTGTTTTCTTTTGACGCACAAAACACTGCTAACCTTTATTTTGGAGGGAACATTGTCTGCATGTTCTTCCGCAAATATTTCAAATTAAAACTGAACTTATTAAGATGTTTTTACTTCTTTAAAACTGATTTAATTCTTTATTATGGTGAATGTTGTTTCTCTTAAAAACCTCTTAAACTGTGGAGATAAACAATTAAACCTCCTTTAGTCAAAACTACTAATTGATCCATTAATTAAGCTCAAACTGAAGCTGCTCTGATTCACTGTAACTATCACATAAGTGTCTCTACTGTTCAAACACCCCATATATGGAGGACGGAATCTGCCAAAGTAAAACATAAATAAATAGATAAATAAATGACTCAATAAAAAAATAATAATGTTAAAAATAAATGTAGCCATTAATTTATTGATAAAATGTGACATAAATTGATATTTCTGTTTTAATTTGCTTCTTTATTTATTTTTATTTTTGTATTAATTCCCTTATTTATTTACTCATCTGTTTGATTTTCCCTATTATTTATTTATGTATTTATTCATTTTTAAATTTATTTATTCGGCTTTTTGCCTTTATTTGACAGAGATAGTGATAGTCATGAAATGGGGAGAGAGGGGGGGGGATGACATGCAGCAAAGGGCCGCGGACGATTTATGTCTTTATGTCTTAATTTCTTTATTTATTCACAGTTTTCCCTTTGCATTTCACCCCTTATTTATTTCCCTTAACTTATTTAATTCTGTTTTCTTTTCTTCATTTCTTTACACATTTTTTGTTTCATTTCTTTATGCATTTCTGCCTCATTATGCAAATGAGGGAGCTGTCACTCAACATGTGTCATCATGGGGTCGGCAGCCGCTGTTGCTGCACGACTTTCTGGTGGCATCAGCCCCTAAATTAAAAACGTAATAAATTTATAAATAATTAAAAGGGAAAATGAAACAGAAGAGTAAATAAATAAGAGAATTAATACAAAGACAAATAATTTGTTTCTTCTTCTTCTTCTTCTTCTTCTTCTTCTTCTTCTTCTCTCCCTTTAATCATCTGATGACCCCTCAGGTTTCTCTGGGGACCCTCTGGAGGGGCCCGACCCCCAGGTTGGTAACACACTCAGGTTGCCTACTGCTCCTCCTCCTCCTCCTCCTCCTCCTCCTCCTCCTCTCTACAGCTCCTCCTCCTCCTCCTCCTCCTCCTCCTCCTCTTCCTTCTCCTCCTCCTCTCTCCTCCTCCTCCTCCTCTCTACTGCTCCTCCTCTCTCCTCCTCCTCCTCCTCCTCCTCCTCCTCCTCCTCCTCCTCCTCCTCCTCCTCCTGCTCCTCCTCCTCCTCCTCCTCTCTCCTCCTCCTCCTCCTCTCCTCTCTCCTCCTCTCTCCTCCTCCTCCTCCTCCTCCTCCTCTCCTCCTCCTCCTCCTCTCCTCCTCCTCCTCCCTCCTCCTCTCCTCCTCTCCTCCTCTCCTCCTCCTCCTCCTCCTCCTCCTCTCCTCCTCCTCCTCCTCCTCCTCTCTCCTCCTCCTCCTCCTCCTCCTCCTCTCTCTCCTCCTCCTCCTCCTCCTCCTCCTCCTCTCTACAGCTCCTCCTCTCTTCTCTCCTCCTCCTCCTCCTCTCTACAGCTCCTCCTCCTCCTCCTCTTCCTCCTCCTCCTCCTCCTCCTCCTCTTCCTCTCTCCTCCTCCTCCTCCTCCTCCTCCTCCTCCTCCTCCTCCTCCTCCTCCCTCCTCCTCTCTCTCTCCTCCTCCTCCTCCTCTAGCTCCTCCTCCTCCTCCTCCTCCTCCTCCTCCTCCTCTCCTCTCTACAGTCTCCTCCTCCTCCTCTCCTCCTCCTCCTCCTCCTCCTCTCTACAGCTCCTCCTCCTCCTCCTCCTCCTCCTCTCTACAGCTCCTCCTCCTCCTCCTCCTCCTCCTCCTCTCCTCCTACAGCTCCTCCTCCTCCTCCTCCTCCTCCCGTCCCATCCTCCTGATCTTCTCCAGTAGCGCCTCCTGGTTGAAGGAGGTGCCGTCCAGCGGGCAGCCGTCCACCAAGCTGTTCTCTGGCGGCGGCGGCGTCATCGTGCCGCAGGATTCCTCCTCCGGGTTCCCACAATCCTCTGCAGGAAACGTGTCAGAGGCCGTCACGTCCGATTGGTCCAGCTGCTCCTCTAAGTCTCGCCTCTCAGACAGGAAGTGAGTGAGGACAGGAAGGAGCTTTCTGCGAGAGGCCAGAGCGTTGCCCTGGTGATAGGCCAGGATGTCCTTATATGGGCTGACGACAGGTGAGAGGTAGAGGGCGGGGCTCCGGGTGTTCAAGAGGGCGTGGCTAATCTGGAGGCGGGGCATGTGAGAGATGATGAAGACCACGCTATACTAATGATACGTATAAATCTAAAACAAACTCTTAATTTTAAGTCCTAACTGATCCCGGCCACCACACCTACCTCCTTCCTGTACTGAGAGCTGAAGCTGTAGACCGCCAGCTGCCTGACGGGCTCGTCTGATTGGACGTTGAAGGAGATCGTCATGGCGACCACAGCGTCCAGCCCGCGCGCGTGACATACGTGGCAGAGCTCCTGCTGCAGATCCGTCCTGCGTAGAAACGACTGGAGGCACAGACGACAGCTCATGAGACTACAACTCCCAGCATGCACCACTGTCCTGTTCTATAGACCTCTTCTCTGTTAGTAACCATGGTGACGTGTTTAGTGGGCGGAGCGTTAAGTGGAGGCAGAATAATTCTGCTAGTTAGCTAGCTAGCTTGTACGGAGACTGACTATATATATATATATATATATATATATATACACTACAATTATAATTATACCACAGATACTGAGCTCATTAATATTAATGAGTTTTACATCCAGACTCATGTAGATGCTGCTGACAGCTAGTCTCACGTCGCCGACGGCAACCAGCTTCATGTCCTTCAGGAGGATCTGCTCTGTGGACAGACCTGAGACACACAGACACACACACACACACACACACACACACACACACACACACACAGACACACACACACACACACACACACACACACAGACACACACACACACACACACTCATACACACAGACACACACACACACACACACACACAATGCTTTTGTTTCCATCATGAACAACACCTACACTGTCTGATGTGTTAACTGTGTGATTAGTCGTCTGTTTACCTGACAGGTCAAACTTGGCCGTGCGCAGCGAGGTGTGAAGAGCGCCGCTGTGTGGCAGGTCAGGAAACTGCGTCTGTAGCAGTCGGACCATCTGACTGTCTTTGACCGTCCCTTTACCGACACTGTCCATCACCATCACACCTGCAGGGGGGGACATACAGGAGACACGTTCACACCTGTAGGACAGCTGTGTGTCCTCCCTACAGATGTGAATCTGAGGACACTCAGGAGACACATACAGGGGAGACATTCACACCTGCAGGTAGAACACACAGGGGAGACATTCACACCTGCAGGTAGAACACACAGGACACGTTCACACCTGCAGGTAGAACACAGGAGACACGTTCACACCTGCAGGTAGAACACACAGGAGACACGTTCACACCTGCAGGTAGAACACACAGGAGACACATTCACACCTGCAGGTAGAACACACAGGAGACACGTTCACATCTGCAGGTAGAACACACAGGAGACACATTCACACCTGCAGGTAGAACACACAGGAGACACGTTCACACCTGCAGGTAGAACACACAGGAGACACGTTCACACCTGCAGGTAGAACACACAGGAGACACGTTCACACCTGCAGGTAGAACACACAGGAGACACGTTCACACCTGTAAGTAGAACACACAGGACACATTCACACCTGTAAGTAGAACACACAGGAGACACGTTCACACCTGTAAGTAGAACACACAGGACACATTCACACCTGTAAGTAGAACACACAGGAGACACATTCACACCTGTAAGTAGAACACACAGGAGACACATTCACACATGTAAGTAGAACACACAGGAGACACATTCACACATGTAAGTAGAACACACAGGAGACACATTCACACCTGCAGGTAGAACACACAGGAGACACATTCACACCTGCAGGTAGAACACACAGGAGACACCTTCACACCTGTAAGTAGAACACACAGGAGACACATTCACACCTGTAAGTAGAACACACAGGAGACACCTTCACACCTGCAGGTAGAACACACAGGAGACACCTTCACACCTGCAGGTAGAACACACAGGAGACACATTCACACCTGCAGGTAGAACACACAGGAGACACCTTCACACCTGCAGGTAGAACACACAGGAGACACGTTCACATCTGCAGGTAGAACACACAGGAGACACATTCACACCTGCAGGTAGAACACACAGGAGACACCTTCACACCTGCAGGTAGAACACACAGGAGACATTTCACACCTGCAGGTAGAACACACAGGAGACACGTTCACACCTGTAAGTAGAACACACAGGAGACACGTTCACACCTGCAGGAGGACATACAGGAGACACGTTCACACCTGCAGGTAGAACACACAGGAGACACGTTCACACCTGCAGGTAGAACACACAGGAGACACATTCACACCTGCAGGTAGAACACACAGGAGACACGTTCACACCTGCAGGTAGAACACACAGGAGACACGTTCACACCTGCAGGTAGAACACACAGGACACGTTCACACCTGCAGGAGGACGTACAGGTGTTGTGTCTCACCGTACAGCAGCAGAGCCAGTTGTCTGTCCAGGATCTCAGGCGCTCTGGACAGAATCCGCTCCGTTACCAAGGTGGCGCAGCATCCCACCGTCTCCACGGCAACAGGGCAGGAGAAGGAGGCGGTCCTCTGGTGGTGGTTGATGACCTCCACCACCGCCTCCTGCAGGACGCTGTCGGTACTGAAAAACAGGAAATAACCCTTCAGAGTAAAGTGATCGGTTCATGTTTAGATTGCGGTGTTGACATGTTTCACACCTCGGCAGGACGTCGTGGTCCACCAGGGTCAGCGCCAGCCTCCCGTCGCCATGGAGACGTGCCAGATCCACCTCGTCTCTCAACACCAGGGTCTCCGTGGCGACGCCGGACTCCCTCAGCAGCAGGAGGACTTCGGCTCGCAGGTGGAGCTGAGACCGAGGAACGTTGAGAACCGGAAGAACCAGAGAACTGCCCGGGTGACCGGACGACGTCTGAGAGACAGAGGTATGATGTCACACTGTCTGTCCATCACGGTGGTATCCTAGCAACCACTTTCTTCTTCTGTCTATGAAAAGCTCTTACCCTGGACAGGAAGTAGGCCATCGCCAACGACGACACCACAGAGTCCAAGTCACATGACTCGCTGCCCAGGACGACGTGGACTCTCTGGTTGCCACGGAAACCGGTCTTGAGGGAGGAGAGAGTTACATCAACACCACGGTCAGGTGACATTATTACTGCTATAAATACTGAGTTAATTAGCAGTCAGGTGAGTGCTAACTGCTAAATGCTAACTGCTAAATGCTAACTGCTAGTAGTAGTAGTGGCCAAACTAAGGCTTGAGCATATTTCTAATAGATTGTACTGAATGCACATTACACATTCTTGTTTAAACGCAAAATTTTGTGAAATTATCTCCGTCTTTAAATTATTAAATTGCAGAATTCTTTTAGTTTTTGTCTTTTCTGTTGTTTTCACGTTGTTCTGTCTTACTGTCGTCTTCTGTGAAGCTCTTTGAACTGCACTCACCTGTATAAAAGGTCCTACATAAATAAAGTTTGATTGATTGATTGATAGTAAAGATAAAGTTTACTCGATTTGTTTCCATACAGTTTATTCTACGCAAATTTACGTTGATATATTTCAGTTACATTTTACTTTGAAAATATTGCTACATGTTTATTTAGAGGGCCACGAATCTTATTTTGTGGTTGAATGTGCAACCTGATATCAAGCTGTTCACTGTTTACCTTAAACCTGCTGAGGACAAGGACAGGAAGCAAATATTAACAGAACGACGGACAGAGAGAGAGAGAGAGAGAGAGAGAGAGACAGAGAGAGAGAGAGAGAGAGAGAGAGACAGAGACAGAGAGAGAGAGAGAGAGACAGAGAGAGAGAGAGAGAGAGAGAGAGAGAGAGAGAGAGACAGAGAGAGAGAGAGAGAGAGAGAGAGAGAGACAGAGAGAGAGAGAGAGAGACAGAGAGAGAGAGAGAGAGAGAGAGAGAGAGAGAGAGAGAGAGAGAGAGAGAGAGAGAGAGAGAGAGAGAGAGAGAGAGAGAGAGAGAGAGAGAGAGAGGAGAGAGAGAGAGAGAGAGAGAGAGACGAGAGAGAGAGAGAGAGAGAGAGAGAGAGAGAGAGAGAGAGACGAGAGAGAGAGAGAGAGACAGAGAGAGAGAGAGAGAGAGAGAGAGAGAGAGAGAGAGAGAGAGAGAGAGAGAGAGAGAGACAGAGAGAGAGAGAGAGAGAGAGAGAGAGAGAGAGAGAGAGAGAGAGAGAGAGAGAGAGAGAGAGAGAGAGAGAGAGAGAGAGAGAGAGAGAGAGAGAGAGACAGAGAGAGAGAGAGAGAGAGAGAGAGAGAGAGAGACAGAGAGAGAGAGAGAGAGACAGAGAGAGAGAGAGAGAGAGAGAGAGAGAGAGAGAGAGAGAGAGAGGGACAGAGAGAGAGAGAGAGAGAGAGAGAGAGACAGAGAGAGAGAGAGAGATCTGTGTTTTCATTTAGTCACAAACAGTTTCAGGCTGAATGATGAAGCAGAGTGAACTGTGTCAGCTGTCTCACTGACCTTCAGACCTGCAGAGCCAAAATCAAATATTCAAATATTTGGATTTGATATGTGACATTTAAATAAAGAGGACGCAGCTCTTCAGCCCGGTGTAAGAGCTCAGCATTAACACAACTCTGGGGGGAAAAAAGGAAAGTCTCTTACGGATGAATAAATAATACTAGAAAATGCATTTCCTGCTGTAAATGCGTGGGAATGCTGACAGCTGAAATTAAATGCAAAGCATTGCTGAAAATACAGAAATCTTAAAGCACAAATTAATTAACTTGTTAGACAGATAGTAGTATTTGGGGGGAACAAACCTTTAAAACGATAAGTTCTTGGACAGAAAGTAGTATTTTGGTGGAAAACAAGCCTCATCCTCAGCTTCCTGTTAGGATAGCAATTTATTTTGAAAGAAGCCTTGTCCTGAGTTCCCTATTAAGAAACAGTTACCTTCTGGGGCTTTTATTTTGAAAAACTAGGTCCCTCCCCAGTGTCCAGTTAACATACAATGAGAGTTTGGTGCTGTTATTTTGAAAAGCAAGCATGGTACTTTAATTTTGAAATTATTAATATTATATTATAACCTGAGGAGCTGCTGGGACTCAAAGTCCAGACGTTCATCATCTCATTAACCGCTCAGAAAATTAGATTGTTATTAGTTTAGTTCATAAGACAAAAGAAAATGTCTCAACATTGTTGTTTCGTTTCCTTCTGTTTGATTTAAAAATATTAACATTAAAATAAAGAGAGTCAAATTTCAGATTCACTCTGACAATGTGTGAGTGTGTCATTAGATTAGAAATACCATGTCAGTCTATTTATGTCCACACACACACACACACACACACACACACACACACACACACACACACAGACACACACACACACACACACACACACACACACACACACACACACACACACACACACTCTCTCACCTTTGCTGCAGTGCTGCTCGCCGTCAGGAAGTCGTCCATGTTTGTTTGTTTGTTTGTTTGTTTTCCTCAGAGATCCACAGTCAGTCAGTCAGTCAGTCAGATCAGTAGAGTCTCAGCTGACTGATCTGAGGACAGTAACATCCACTGTCAAATTAAAACAGCAGCACTTCCTTGTTTGACCTATCAAAATAAAACCTTTGCAACAGGAGGTTGCCTTCTTTTAAGGAGGAACTTCTACCTACTACCTGTTACCTGCAGACATCCTGCTACATGGAGCCTTTTAACATAATGTGTAAATAATTAATATGTAGTTAGGTTTTAATAAAATTATTGTATATAATTAAGTGTTTTATTGATGTATTTGTGTGCTAAAAAACAAGATGTCATTCCTGTTACAGTTAACATTTCTGTCCCCCATGAATTACTTCCTCATATTTTCTTTAAAATGTGTCAAATATTTTTTTAAAAATGGATTAAATTATAGATTCTTCTTCATAACATAAACAAAGAACAATGCAGATTAAAAATATATGTATATTTTTTATTTTACTGAAGTTTTTTTGGTACATGTGCTCAATTTACCAAAGTAATCAACTTCTACAAGAACTCTGAGCCAATGAAATTATAAAATACACAAAATATTCTTTAATAAATGTATAGGCCATGTTGAACTCTCTCTGATTATACTGTATATATATATATATATATATATATATATATATATATATGGAAGAACTATAATCATTTTTTATTTTTTTTATTTACCATTTTCATCATGTACTGTGTGTCCCTGAAGTAGTTTTCCACCCTGTTAGTTTGTAGTTTCTCGCCCTCCAAAAAAAGAAGAGTACAATTCCATTGAGATCATTTTCAGCTATGTTTTTGTGACTTTACTACAATTGTCTTTGTCATAACAATTACACAGTCAACACATCAATTTAATTTAATTTAATTTAATTAATTTAATTTAATTTAATTTAATTTAATTTAATTTAATTTAATTTAATTCAATTTAAAAGTCCTGCCAGACAGTTTATTTTCTTTCTTCAGTCACTTTCTGTACATAAGATAAGAAAAGATATTTTATCTTGGAGGACGTTTTTGTCCCCAAGATTTTAGATATAAATATATAACTATTAATACTAAATAAATATATAAACGTAAACACAAATTAAAATCAGAATCAGAAACAAATAAAGGTAAAATGAGCACAAATTAAATTATGGTAAGTAGGAAGTATCAGGAAGCTGCTACGGTTTTATATACTGTTTAAAGGATATTTTACTGTATTAAAAATGTCACAATCTACAAGCATAGACATAGGATAATACTAGTGCATAATAATAATAATAATAATAATAATAATAATAATAATAATAATAATAAGAGATAATTAGGTTGAAGCAAGCTATCATGTTCATTATTATAATTAATATAAGAAATGCAGTATGATAATTAAATATGAATATTTAGTGTTAACTTCACTGTTCCTCCTTAAAAACTGTGTTTACTTTATCTCACATTAAAGGGTGCGTTTCATAACACCGCTTGTCCCGGGTGGGCGTGGACTACTGGCAGGCCGGAGAGCGCACCGCACCGCCCGTTAAAGTTACCGAGGTAAACAAATCCAGCCACCAGACTGTTGCCGAAGGTGCAGCGAAAAAAAGGTAAAAAAAAAGTTTCGTCCAACTCATTTAAACTGTCTGTCTGATCTTAAACGGCTTTTAGTTCGTTATATTAAAGCCCTTAAAGGTATAAAGTAATTAGACGGAAACAGACCATAATAATCGGTGAATGAAACTCGCAAAATGTGGTGAAAAGCAAAGTGATGCACCTGATATAATCATCTTACTCTGTCGCCAAACTCCATTCAGATTACTGCTCATTCCTGCTGCTCATCTGAATAGAACACCGTTCTGTCGAGCAACAGCGAGGCTAACCGAGCTTTAGAAAAAGGTGATTATTTGTTTTAAATCCGCGCTGTTTGGATATTATATGTGCGCCGAATTCATCAGTGTCACATGACGAGACGGAAAAGATAAAAAAAATAAGCTCCCGGTTGTGTTTAATCGTGCTGGTGAGCAAATTCTTCTTAAATTGCCATGTTTGTAACTGGAGTTTGGCGCGTTGGTTACAGAACACGGTGGGGCTAAGCTAGCCGTGTGCTAACTAGCCGTGTGCTAACTAGCCGTGTGCTAAGCTAACGTAAACGCAGGAACAAACATGTAAATAACCACATTGTCACCTCTAGTTTATTATATAGCTTGTTTGTATAACACGTTAGTGATGTACCGCGGATGTTTAAGCGGTTGTATTTTATTAGTTAAGTGTTTTTTTTTGTAAAACAATAACTTCTGAGCTAGCTAAGTGGCTAACGGCTAGTTGACCGGATGTGACGTCGGCGGTGCTGTGTGTGTGTGTGTGTTTCCGGTGGGCGGGGCCTCCTGAGTGCCAGGCGGAGAGAGGGATGTAAACAGCTAGCAGCCGAACTCAGCGCAGATCACATTACACACACACCGGGAACCGGGCCCGGTAAGCCGCTGCTCATTTAACCGACTGTGTGTTGTGATGTGCAGCAGCAGGTCGGTGTCTTATACCGGAGCGGAGCTGAATCTGTGTAGAACAACAGCTAACTTGGCTAAGTTAGGTAGCAGCGGTTAGCTTCAGGCTAGCTGCTAACTAGCTCAGGGAGCTGAAAGCTGCTTAATGCTGATCCGTCAGCAGCCAGCAGCTTTCTGTTCTGCAGGAAGAACACACAGTCACAATAGGGCGTTATTACCGCTGACAAGCATCTTTAATCACACTGTGGTTTGTTATCTGATGAGGGGAAACTTGTTTAGCTGACTAATGGCTGCTCTCAGTGAACTGCTCTCTGGTCTGTTTACTCCTCAGTGAACTGCTCTCAGAGCTGTTTACTCCTCAGTGAACTGCTCTCTGGGCTGTTTACTCCTCAGTGAACTGCTCTCTGAGCTGTTTACTCCTCAGTGAACTGCTCTCTGGGCTGTTTACTCCTCAGTGAACTGCTCTCTGAGCTGTTTACTCCTCAGTGAACTGCTCTCTGAGCTGTTTACTCCTCAGTGAACTGCTCTCTGTGCTGTTTACTCCTCAGTGAACTGCTCTCTGAGCTGTTTACTCCTCAGTGAACTGCTCTCTGGGCTGTTTACTCCTCAGTGAACTGCTCTCTGAGCTGTTTACTCCTCAGTGAACTGCTCTCTGAGCTGGTTACTCCTCAGTGAACTGCTCTCTCAGCTGTTTACTCCTCAGTGAACTGCTCTCTGAGCTGTTTACTCCTCAGTGAACTGCTCTCTGAGCTGTTTACTCCTCAGTGAACTGCTCTCTGTGCTGTTTACTCCTCAGTGACTCAGTCTGCTGAACTCTCACACATCTTCACACTTGTTTTCCCTCCCTGTGTTCTCATATTAATAACTACAGATGAACGTCCTGTTCTCCAGCAGTCAGATAAGGTGTGGCGAGGTCACCTGACAGCATCAGTATGACAGCAGTCAGTCCTTATGATGATAACAACACTAATTACACCCAGTGGAGGAATGTGAGGGAGGACATTTACTCAAGTACTCTGTGCTTAAGAACACATTTGAGGTACTTGTACTGTACTAGGGGTGTAAGAAAAATATATATATCGGGATATTATGTTTTTTTGATACTGTATCGAGTTTATATAGTTATATATAAAAAAGTTAGTTCATATAGTTTACATGCAAAGATTAACTCTCACTCAATACTTTATTTCATTGGCAAAGAGATGCACCATCTCGGTGTAGGAGCCCTCTCAAAGAAGTCCTGATGATGTCATAGTGATGTCATCGGGCTCGGAGACTACATGTGCCTCTCATACCGTCTGTGTTTAACACTGGAGGCAAAGAGACAAAACTCTGGTGTTTTTTTAACAACAGCCGCTGCCGCCATTTTGGACTGAAAAGGCTTATTATATTTATAATATTTTATTGTTCAACACAGGCCATTTCAGTAGAATATGACAATTGAATAGAAATAATTTAATTTCACTTTTGTACGGTTCTTTGTAGGAGGACGTTGTACTGACGTCTGGTAGTCGCTTTCAGTCCAAAATGGCGGAAGCGTAGCTCTGCTGCTGGGAGCTGATGTTGACATGGAACGAGCAATTTCACTTCTTATTAATATCCGTTCTTTGGTGGAGTTTGAAAGACGTGGCAGGGAAGCTCTAATTAAAGATACTCTCCTGGTGCATTGTGGGAAATGTAGGATCCAGTGTTTTTGGACTAAAAGTCTGTCTTTAAATATGAGCTCTGATCTGTGAGTAATGTTTTTAGAATAAATCATTTCTGAAGTATTTTTTACAGATTGATAATCACAATATTGATTAGGAGGACAAACATGATGTCACCGGACAGACGGACGCCATCTTTAATGATTCGTCCTTGTTGTTTGTTTCTCTCAGGTCTGACAGGAAGTTTGTTGACGCTCTGCTGACAGAAGAAGAAGAAGAAGAGAAAATCCTCCGTCCCCGTCGCTCCTGCTGACGGACAGCGAAGACTTTCCATCTGACAGTTTGACTCTTCTTCCTCCTGCTCGCTACTTCCTGTCTGCAGGACAGAAGAAGAAGAAGGAGGAGGAGGAGTTTCTGCCTTTAAGTTTACTCTTATTATATATTTAATTCAGGACGACGGACTTAACTGTACATCATGTTCAGAGTCAGATAGATACGTGCGTTTCAGTCGGTTCCCGTGGCGGCCATGTTGGGGCCAGGCCTGCGTCTCACATCAACACGTTGAAGTCCGTGACCACGGTGTTTTTCCCGTGAAGGCTTCAGTGTCTTGATTGATTAGTTTCTACGCTTGTTATTCGTGTTTCGAAGGAGTTTGTGACCTCGTTTCTTCAGCGTCGACCGATCGGCCGATCATGGCGGAGTCCAGCTCGGCGCCGCCTGCAGCAGCAGATCTGCTGATCGAACCGTCTGTCCCCGTAGAGAGCATCTCCAAAGAACTGATCGTAACCACGGCGACGGAGGGGTCGCCGGACGTCGGAGCCGAGGTCCCGAGCAGCAACGGCGCCGCCGACAGTCCTCTCCCCGCTAAAGTCCCGATGGAGGAGGCAGAGGAGGAGGAGGCCACGCCCACGCCGCCGGATTCATCCTCGCTGTCGTCTGAAAACGGGACGATAACCGCCGTCACCACAGAAGAAGAATCTCTGTCGGTTCTACTCAGAAACATCAAGACTGAAGGAGGAGGAGGAGGAGAGCCAGGTAAGAGTCAGACCAGGTCCAGGATCACCTGGATCCTCTCTCTGGTCTCTGATGTGATGTGTGTCTGCAGGTCTGGACCTGGACCTGGAGGAGAGCTCCTCCGTGGCGACGGCGGGCGGCTCGGACGACCAGCGGGAGTCCTCCGACTCAGCGTCCTTCTCCATCCCCAGCCTGGAGCTCTCCGAGGGGGTCACGGCTGCAGGAAACTCCCTGGACGTGGAGGACGGCCTGTCCTCGTCCTACTCCGCTCTGGGTGTGGAGAGCTGCTCGCCGTCCACCGAGGTCCCCGGTCTGAAGGACGAGGAGACGCTGGACGCTGCAGGTGAGACGTCCTCTGATGGTCTTTGAGTTCAGGGTGAAGCTCCGCACTCGGCACTCGGCGACGGCCAAAAACCAAGATGGAGACGACCAAGTCTTGCTCCATCTTGATTTTTTTTCCACCAGAAGTATTTTTACAGTGTGGTATTAGTACTTTTACTGTGACAGAGTATTTTTACAGTGTGTTATTAGTACTTTTACTGTAACAGAGTATTTTTACAGTGTGGTATTAGTACTTTTAACTTAACAGAGTATTTTTACAGTGTGGTATTAGTACTTTTACTGTAACAGAGTATTTTTACAGTGTGGTATTAGTACTTTTACTGTAACAGAGTATTTTTACAGTGTGGTATAAGTACTTTTACTGTAACAGAGTATTTTTACAGTGTGGTATTAGTACTTTTACTGTAACAGAGTATTTTTACAGTGTGGTATTAGTACTTTTACTGTAACAGAGTATTTTTACAGTGTGGTATTAGTACTTTTACTGTAACAGAGTATTTTTACAGTGTGGTATTAGTACTTTTACTGTAACAGTGTATTTTTACAGTGTGGTATTAGTACTTTTACTGTAACAGAGTATTTTTACAGTGTGGTATTAGTACTTTTACTGTAACAGAGTATTTTTACAGTGTGGTATTAGTACTTTTACTGTAACAGAGTATTTTTACAGTGTGGTATTAGTACTTTTACTGTAACAGAGTATTTTTACAGTGTGGTATTAGTACTTTTACTGTAACGAGTATTTTTTACAGTGTGGTATTAATACTTTTACTGTAACAGAGTATCTTTTACAGTGTGGTATAAGTACTTTTACTGTAACAGTGTATTTTTACAGTGTGGTATTAGTACTTTTACTGTAACAGAGTATTTTTACAGTGTGGTATTAGTACTTTTACTGTAACAGAGTATTTTTACAGTGCGGTATTAGTACGTTTACTGTAAACAGAGTATTTTTACAGTGTGGTATTAATACTTTTACTGTAACAGTGTATTTTTACAGTGTGGTATTAGTACTTTTACTGTAACAGTGTATTTTTACAGTGTGGTATTAGTACTTTTACTGTAAACAGAGTATTTTTACAGTGTGGTATTAGTACTTTTACTGTAAATAGAGTATTTTTACAGTGTGGTATTAATACTTTTACTGTAACAGAGTATCTTTTACAGTGTGGTATAAGTACTTTTACTGTAACAGAGTATTTTTACAGTGTGGTATAAGTACTTTTACTGTAACAGAGTATTTTTTACAGTGTGGTATTAGTACTTTTACTGTAACAGAGTATCTTTTACAGTGTGGTATAAGTACTTTTACTGTAACAGAGTATTTTTACAGTGTGGTATAAGTACTTTTACTGTAACAGAGTATTTTTACAGTGTGGTATAAGTACTTTTACCGTAAACAGAGTATTTTTACAGTGTGGTATTAGTACTTTTACTGTAACAGAGTATTTTTACAGTGTGGTATTATTACTTTTACTGTAACAGAGTATTTTTACAGTGTGGTATTAGTACTTTTACCGTAAACAGAGTATTTTTACATTGTGGTATTAGTACTTTTACTGTAACAGAGTATTTTTACAGTGTGGTATTAGTACTTTTACTGTAACAGAGTATTTTTTACAGTGTGGTATTAATACTTTTACTGTAACAGAGTATTTTTTATAGTGTGGTATTAGTACTTTTACTGTAACAGAGTATTTTTACAGTGTGGTATTAGTACTTTTACTGTAAACAGAGTATTTTTACAGTTTGGTATTAGTACTTTTACTGTAACAGAGTATTTTTACAGTGTGGTATTAGTACTTTTACTTTAACAGTATTTTTACAGTGTGGTATTAGTACTTTTACTGTAACAGTTTTTTTACAGTGTGGTATTAGTACTTTTACTGTAAAAGTATTTTTACAGTGTGGTATTAATACTTTTACTGTAACAGAGTATTTTTACAGTGTGGTATTAGTACTTTTACTGTAAAAGTATTTTTAAAGTGTGGTATTAATACTTTTACTGTAACAGAGTATTTTTTACAGTGTGGTATTAGTACTTTTACTGTAACAGAGTATTTTTACAGTGTGGTATTAGTACTTTTACTGTAACAGAGTATTTTTACAGTGTGGTATTAGTACTTTTACTGTAACAGAGTATTTTTACAGTGTGGTATTAGTACTTTTACTGTAACAGAGTATTTTTACAGTGTGGTATTAGTACTTTTACTGTAACAGAGTATTTTTACAGTGTGGTATTAGTACTTTTACTGTAACAGAGTATTTTTACAGTGTGGTATTAGTACTTTTACTGTAACAGAGTATTTTTACAGTGTGGTATTAGTACTTTTGCAGAGTGACCTAACCATCTGGTGTCAACTTGTACATTACTTTTAAGAAATGTTATCTTTATTTCAAAGCTTTGCTCCTTCTGCTGGTATGTTGTACTGTTTTTTTTGCTTATAGGCAAGATAAATATGCTATTTTACCATTTTATTTTATTCATTTACTGTTCATTACACTCTAATCTTACATGTTTTAGTGTTTTATTTGGTCATTGTTGAAAACGCAAGCCTCCATGTAAATAGATGACTCTTTGTTTGTTTTTCACTTCTGCAGTAAAGGATCTGAATACTTCTGCTCTGTATATGTGACTGTAGTTGTCCTCCTGTCCACAGGGGGCGCAGCAGCAGCAGCTGCTCCTCCTGCTGCCTCCTCCTGCTGCTCCTCCTGCTGCCTCCTCCTCCTCCTCTACAGCTCCTCCTCCTGCTGCTGCTGCTGCTGCTGCTCCGGAGGCCGGCCCGTCCATGCCGGCGTACTACCTGGTGAAGTGGATCACCTGGAAGGAGAAGAAGACTCCCATCATCACTCAGAGTGAGAACGGACCCTGCCCTCTGCTGGCCATCATGAACACGCTGTTCCTCCGCTGGAAGGTACACACACTGTCATGAGTATGTCTACACTGTGGTATTACTACCTTTACTGTAGTAAAAGTACTTCCTCCCCCGCTGTCTCCCTCCTGTTGGTTCAGCTTTTTATTTATTAATATGGTTCTAGTATTGAACTCTTTGTGTGTTTTCAGGCTAAACTTCCTGCTCAGACTGAAGTCGTCACCACGGAGGACCTGATGGCTCACCTGGGTAAGATCTGTCAGCCAATCAGCTGCTGACTTCACCTGTCAGTCACACACACACAGGAGTCTTTATTCTAAACAAATAATCACATTTTATTTTGTCTTTTCAAATTTGTTCCTGAACGTTGATGAATTCGTGTCCTCATCATGAAGGTTGATGCATTACAGATATCAATATGTAAATTATGAAAGTTCATTATTCACCTTAGTTTGACTAAATTAACTCAAGGTCCACTTACTGCTCCAAAACAACTTTTATCTCCTTTTTGATAACAATAAATACATTTAAAAAAACAATTATTTTTGACTAAATATGATTTCAGTAGGACTTCAACAGGTTTAGCAGCAGCAACACAATGTGAATGATGCAGCGTTACGTCATTGTGCAGCGTTGACTGTCTGAAAGCATCAATACAGGAATCGGTAGTCATGGAGACGTGAGATGCTGAGGAATCAGACAACTAGGAACCAGTTCTCTGTTCACATCTCTAGAGTTTTCCTGCCAAAGTGGTGGACGGCACGGTGAATTCAGACCCTGATCTGAGAGCTGTGAACATGCTGACGGACGATCAGACAGAAATTATGGACAAAAGCACCGAAATAAAACCGCTGACTCTTCCTTTAATATAACTGAAGCTGTGATTGGCTGATGTTTGTGTGTGTTTTGTTGTGCAGGAGAGTGTGTGTTGTCTGTTACACCCAGAGAGAAGACTGATGGGATGGAGCTCAACTTCCAACAGGTAGACACACACACACACACACACACACACACACACACACACACATACACACACACACACACACACACCAGGTGACTTTCAAAATAAAGTTCACCTGCAGAGTCAAACTTCAGCATGAAAACTGACTGTTTACCTGTGTGTATGTGTGTGTGTGTGTGTGTGTGTGTGTGTGTGTGTGTGTGTGTGTGTGTGCGTGTGTGTGTGTGTGTCTGTGTGTGTGCGTGTGTGCGTGTCAGAACATGAGTGATGCCATGGCCGTGCTTCCTAAGCTGTCCACAGGTCTGGACGTTAACGTACGTTTCACCGGAGTTACGGACTTTGAGTACACACCGGAGTGTATCGTGTTCGACCTGCTGAACATCCCGCTGTATCACGGCTGGCTGGTCGACCCACAGGTAGCACACACACACACACACACACACACACACACACACACACACACACACACACACACCTGTCTCTGTGTATATCCCCCTTCTCTGTTAGTAACCATGGTGACGTATTTAGTGGGCGGAGCGTTAAGTGGAGGCAGAATAATTCTCTAAACACGTTAGTTAACGCTGGATAAAGAGTATTGTTGGCTTGTTTTTTTAACAACGGCTGAAGAAAATCCTAGTTTCTCTCAACATGTGCTGTCACTCACTCTGCAGGATCACCAGTGGGAGAGGAGGAAGTTAACAGAATTAGCAAGCTAAGCTAGCTAAGTAGCCAGCCGTCCGTCCAGCGGGCTGGAGGCCAACGGCAGCGCTGTAAAGATAAACTGAGGGCGTATAAATCTTTGGATGTCTATAGTTAACTATCCTTCAGTAAAGTCAGTCAAAAAGAGAGTCGGACAATATGGGAGAAGCGTTTCAGAGACGGAGAGAAAGGGTTGCTAATAGTTTAGCCTTCTGCTAACAGCAGCCAACGGCTCACGGCTGCTGTTAGCAGAAGGCTAAATATGATCAACATTTACTCTCCATCTCTGAAACGTTTCTCTCATATTGTAGCTCTCTAGAGCCTCCAATCACAGTTTGTCATCTCAAATGTTTGTGATATCTGGATTCTGGCACCAACAACACAGCAAGATGACATTTAGATGTGTAGCTTTAGCCCACTGCTAGTGTTAGTTAGCCTCCAGTCTTTGGTTAGCCTTTGGTTTTGCTAAGCCTCGATCAGGTTGTTCCTGTAAAGACGTAGATGTGTTGTAATGTTCGCTGTGTGATCAGAGTCCAGAGATGGAGGCCTCGGTGGGGAAACTGAGCTACAACCAGCTGGTGGAGAAAATCATCGACTACAAACACTCGGCCGACAGCAGCCGAGTCAGTGAAGGTAACGCACGCATGCAGATATACATATACACACATATAAACACACTCTGCAGTATTCTCGGTAGTATTTGTGTCTCCTGCAGGTCTGGTGGCGGAGCAGTTCCTGGAGTCCACGGCGACCCAGCTGTCGTATCACGGTCTGTGTGAACTCAACACCACGGCCAAGGAGGGAGAAATATCTGTGTTCTTCAGAAACAACCACTTCAGTACCATGATCAAACACAAGGTGGAGCCACACTCTATAACTTCACCTGTAGTTCTGTTAACACCTGTCAACCTCTACCTGTTGTTCATAAAGTTTTGTTCTCCCTCAGGGTCACCTGTACCTGTTGTTAATAAAGTTATGTTCTCTCCCTCAGGGTCACCTGTACCTGTTGTTAATAAAGTTTTGTTCTCTCTCTCAGGGTCACCTGTACCTGTTGTTAATAAAGTTTTGTTCCTCCCTCAGGGTCACCTGTACCTGTTGTTAATAAAGTTTTGTTCCTCCCTCAGGGTCACCTGTACCTGTTGGTGACGGATCAGGGCTTCCTTCAGGAGGAGGGTCTGGTCTGGGAGTCTCTTCATAACGTCGAGGGAGACGGAAACTTCTGCGACTCCGACTTCAGACTGTGTCATCCTCCTCAGAGAGCTCCAACCACCAACCTGCAGCCCAGCGCACAGGAGCAGCAGAGACAGATAGACCAGGTGAGACTAGACCAGGTGAGACGGGTAGACCAGGTGAGACGGGTAGACCAGGTGAGACGGGTAGACCAGGTGAGACGGGTAGACCAGGTGAGACGGGTAGACCAGGTGAGACAGATAGACCAGGTGAGACAGGTAGACCAGGTGAGACTAGACCAGGTGAGACAGGTAGACCAGGTGAGACAGATAGACCAGGTGAGACTAGACCAGGTGAGACGGGTAGACCAGGTGAGACAGGTAGACCAGGTGAGACTAGACCAGGTGAGACAGGGAGACCAGGTGAGACAGATAGACCAGGTGAGACTAGACCAGGTGAGACAGGTAGACCAGGTGAGACTAGACCAGGTGAGACGGGTAGACCAGGTGAGACTAGACCAGGTGAGACGGGTCCACCAGGTGAGACGGGTCCACCAGGTGAGACGGGTCCACCAGGTGAGACGGGTAGACCAGGTGAGACGGGTAGACCAGGTGAGACAGATAGACCAGGTGAGACAGGTAGACCAGGTGAGACTAGACCAGGTGAGACAGGTAGACCAGGTGAGACAGATAGACCAGGTGAGACAGGTAGACCAGGTGAGACTAGACCAGGTGAGACAGGTAGACCAGGTGAGACAGATAGACCAGGTGAGACTAGACCAGGTGAGACGGGTAGACCAGGTGAGACAGGTAGACCAGGTGAGACTAGACCAGGTGAGACAGGGAGACCAGGTGAGACAGATAGACCAGGTGAGACTAGACCAGGTGAGACAGGTAGACCAGGTGAGACTAGACCAGGTGAGACGGGTAGACCAGGTGAGACTAGACCAGGTGAGACGGGTCCACCAGGTGAGACGGGTCCACCAGGTGAGACGGGTCCACCAGGTGAGACGGGTAGACCAGGTGAGACGGGTAGACCAGGTGAGACAGATAGACCAGGTGAGACGGGTCCACCAGGTGAGACGGGTAGACCAGGTGAGACGGGTAGACCAGGTGAGACGGGTAGACCAGGTGAGACGGGTAGACCAGGTGAGACGGGTAGACCAGGTGAGACAGGTAGACCAGGTGGTATTGGTGGTGATTAATCTTCTTTGTTGGTGTTAGGACTACCTGGTAGTGGTTGATTGATCTTCTTGTTTGTTGGTTAGGACTACCTGGTGGTGATTGATTGATCTTCTTGTTTGTTGGTGTTAGGACTACCTGGTGGTGATTGATTGATCTTCTTGTTTGTTGGTGTTAGGACTACCTGGTAGTGATTGATTGATCTTCTTGTTTGTTGGTGTTAGGACTACCTGGTGGTGATTGATTGATCTTCTTGTTTGTTGGTGTTAGGACTACCTGGTAGTGATTGATAGATCTTCTTGTTTGTTGGTGTTAGGACTACCTGGTAGTGATTGATCTTCTTCTTTGTTGGTGTTAGGACTACCTGGTAGTGATTGATTGATCTTCTTGTTTGTTGGTGTTAGGACTACCTGGTGGTGATTGATTGATCTTCTTGTTTGTTGGTGTTAGGACTACCTGGTAGTGATTGATCTTCTTCTTTGTTGGTGTTAGGACTACCTGGTAGTGATTGATTGATCTTCTTGTTTGTTGGTGTTAGGACTACCTGGTAGTGATTGATTGATCTTCTTGTTTGTTGGTGTTAGGACTACCTGGTGGTGATTGATTGATCTTCTTGTTTGTTGGTGTTAGGACTACCTGGTAGTGATTGATCTTCTTCTTTGTTGGTGTTAGGACTACCTGGTAGTGATTGATTGATCTTCTTCTTTGTTGGTGTCAGGACTACCTGGTAGTGATTGATCTTCTTGTTTGTTGGTGTTAGGACTACCTGGTAGTGATTGATTGATCTTCTTGTTTGTTGGTGTTAGGACTACCTGGTGGTGATTGATTGATCTTCTTGTTTGTTGGTGTTAGGACTACCTGGTAGTGATTGATCTTCTTCTTTGTTGGTGTTAGGACTACCTGGAAGTGATTGATTGATCTTCTTCTTTGTTGGTGTCAGGACTACCTGGTAGTGATTGATCTTCTTCTTTGTTGGTGTTAGGACTACCTGGTGGTGATTGATTGATCTTCTTGTTTGTTGGTGTTAGGACTACCTGGTAGTGATTGATCTTCTTGTTTGTTGGTTAGGACTACCTGGTGATTGATTGATCTTCTTGTTTGTTGGTGTTAGGACTACCTGGTAGTGATTGATCTTCTTGTTTGTTGGTGTTAGGACTACCTGGTAGTGATTGATCTTCTTGTTTGTTGGTGTTAGGACTACCTGGTAGTGATTGATCTTCTTGTTTGTTGGTGTTAGGACTACCTGGTAGTGATTGATCTTCTTGTTTGTTGGTGTTAGGACTACCTGGTAGTGATTGATCTTCTTGTTTGTTGGTGTTAGGACTACCTGGTAGTGATTAATCTTCTTGTTTGTTGGTGTTAGGACTACCTGGTAGTGATTGATCTTCTTGTTTGTTGGTGTTAGGACTACCTGGTGATTGATTGATCTTCTTGTTTGTTGGTGTTAGGACTACCTGGTAGTGATTGATCTTCTTGTTTGTTGGTGTTAGGACTACCTGGTAGTGATTGATCTTCTTGTTTGTTGGTTAGGACTACCTGGTGATTGATTGATCTTCTTGTTTGTTGGTGTTAGGACTACCTGGTAGTGATTGATCTTCTTCTTGTTTGTTGGTGTTAGGACTACCTGGTAGTGATTGATCTTCTTCTTGTTTGTTGGTGTTAGGACTACCTGGTAGTGATTGATCTTCTTCTTGTTTGTTGGTGTTAGGACTACCTGGTAGTGATTGATCTTCTTCTTGTTTGTTGGTGTTAGGACTACCTGGTGATTGATTGATCTTCTTGTTTGTTGGTTAGGACTACCTGGTGGTGATTGATCTTCTTGTTTGTTGGTGTTAGGACTACCTGGTAGTGATTGATCTTCTTGTTTGTTGGTGTTAGGACTACCTGGTAGTGATTGATCTTCTTGTTTGTTGGTGTCAGGACTACCTGGTGGTGATTGATCTTCTTGTTTGTTGGTTAGGACTACCTGGTAGTGATTGATCTTCTTCTTGTTTGTTGGTGTTAGGACTACCTGGTGATTGATTGATCTTCTTGTTTGTTGGTTAGGACTACCTGGTGGTGATTGATCTTCTTGTTTGTTGGTGTTAGGACTACCTGGTAGTGATTGATCTTCTTGTTTGTTGGTGTTAGGACTACCTGGTAGTGATTGATCTTCTTCTTGTTTGTTGGTTAGGACTACCTGGTGATTGACTGATCTTCTTGTTTGTTGGTTAGGACTACCTGGTGGTGATTGATCTTCTTGTTTGTTGGTGTTAGGACTACCTGGTGGTGATTGATCTTCTTGTTTGTTGGTTAGGACTACCTGGTAGTGATTGATCTTCTTCTTGTTTGTTGGTGTTAGGACTACCTGGTGATTGATTGATCTTCTTGTTTGTTGGTTAGGACTACCTGGTGGTGATTGATCTTCTTGTTTGTTGGTGTTAGGACTACCTGGTAGTGATTGATCTTCTTGTTTGTTGGTGTTAGGACTACCTGGTAGTGATTGATCTTCTTGTTTGTTGGTGTTAGGACTACCTGGTAGTGATTGATCTTCTTGTTTGTTGGTGTTAGGACTACCTGGTAGTGATTGATCTTCTTCTTCTTTGTTGGTTAGGACTACCTGGTGGCGGTGTCCCTGCAGCAGCAGCAGGGGGGGGCTCCCGGCCCCCTCAGTGACCTGGAGTTGGCCCGTCAGCTCCAACAGGAGGAATACCAGCAGCAGCAGCAACAGGAACAACAGGAACAGCAGCAGCAGCAGCAGCAGCAGGGATCAGTGCAGCCAACGCAGCAGGTACAAATACACAGTGGTAGTACTCAGAAGTACTAGTACCTCACTGGACATGTTTCTGAAGCTCACGTTGTGGTGATGTCATTGTGTTTTTAAAGGTCAGAGGTCAGGGGTCACAGCAGGGCGGAGCCAGGAGAAGAGAGAAGGACTCAGACTGTGTCGTCCTATAGACTATTCATCTTCATCATCTTCATCATCATGTACCAACCACACACACACACACACACACACACACACACACACACACACACACACACACACTCAGCTCGATGCCAAACCCCAGTGCTTTGTTAAACAGTTTGTTTCAGACGTGATTCCAGGTTTTTGGAAAGTTTGTAAAAATATAAGAAATGTGTGTTGAGTCCGGTGGAACCCGCCGGAACCGCCGTCTGATACCGGGCTGGAACTAACGGCTTCATTAAGGGTCAATAAATAACTTATAAAACCATAACTAGAAACCATTACAAATAATAACTGCTGATAAATAGTGGAGTTTAGAGCTGAAACGATTAAGAAAAATGTTCTCTGTTTGGTAACTCTTCATTTTACAGGTCCACACATTTCATGGTTATGAGGTGATTATTAGTAACGTATTTGAAATTTCTTTGGAATTAGTGCCAAGTTACCCCAATATTTACCTCAAAATTGATCTAAAATTAATTTATTATAAACATGATTTAATAATTATATTGCGCTATTTCCCAGCTGATAATTTATGCTGAAAAAGAAAACGACTTTAATCTCAGAGAACAAAAAAAGAAAAAACTAATTTACGAGTAAAAACTGTGATATTCTCTGAGATTAAATTTGTTAGTTATCGAAAATTACTTTATTATTAACATGATTTAATAATTATATGCCGCTATTTCCCAATAGCTGGTAATTTATTTAATACATTTCATTTAGTAATAAATAATTTCAAATATTTTTCCAATTATCACCTAATTACCGTGAACTTTGCGGAGCTGTAAAATGAAGAGTTATTCTCGTTTTCAGCTTCTTACATGTGAAGATTTGATCCTTTAATAATAAGTCAGAGAGTTTTTTTGTGGTTTTAAATGATAATAAATATTTAAAAAAGGTCAAACTGTTTATTGGATTTCTATCTGATGAACTAAAGAGTTAAAACAACAAAGTAAACGTGATACTGGAGGATAAACTGCAGCCATAAGCTGATTAATGAGGTCTTATTATTGACCATTAATAAAGCTGTTGTTAGATGCAGCTGATCAGAGAGCAGTTTATCTTAAAACTATGAAGGGAATCAGATGGAAAGTCTGTTAATTTAATCTGTATTTTATGTAAAATCTCAGTTTCACCAGAACGTTACTGGTTCAGAGGTCCGGTTCTGGTTCAGAGGTCCGGTTCTGGTTCAGAGGTCCGGTGGTGAAACTGATCCGCTTCACTTTAAACCCGGAGGTCGACAGAGTTCAGAACCAGAGACGAGTCGATATAAACGTCCCTTCAGATTTCTACTGGTTGTTGTTTCACAGCAGGAGTTTTAATAATGATTAAAATTATAAATGTTTAATCCTCACCTGAAGGTTTTCAAGCTGTCGGCTGCTTATTGATAATAATAATAATAATAATAATAATAATTGGTAATTACATGACACTTGACAGAAAAGCTCTGAATCAGCCAGTTATTGTAGTTTTAGAAATAAACTCACAAATTTACAAGTAAAAACTTGGATATTCTCTGAGATTTAAGTCGTAAATTAACGAGTAAAAACTAAAAATAAAAAAATTAAAATACTTAAAAAATTATTAGTTTTTTCTCCCCAAGTCAACATTTTGACTCATTAAGTCACAAATATGAAATAAAACATAAAAAACGTACTTTTTTATTTAGTATTTATGACTGAGCGCTTCAAAATGATGATTGAGAAAGTTAAATTTAATCGTAATTTTGTCCTAAATCAAATATCTGATAATTGTGATTTAATTACTCAAACATTTGTCTTCTCATGTCTCATATTTATTACTTAACATCTCATAATTTTGACCTAATAAGTTAAAAGTTTGACTTTTTATCTCACGTTTATAACTTAAGTATCTTGAGTAAGAGTTTAGGAATTAACATCTCATAATTTTACTAACAACTACTTTAATATAACGTTTTATTTTAGATTTATTACTTAGTGAGTCAGATTTACGATGAGTGCTTTAATTTTTGCCGATCCATCTATTTGAGTGTTTTCTGGGCGTTACTCGGCCTCCGTACATGTTAAAACCTGCTGTGGGAACAAAACCTGAGGATTAAAACTGTCGTGGATCTCTTCGTTATTCTGGTCTGTCGACTGAAACAAGACAAACTGAACTAAAAGCACATTCTGGACTAAAACCTCATCGTAACTCCGCTGACGAGCTGATGATTAATTAATTAATTAATTGATTCTCAGACCTGGTTTTAAGGTTTCTGGTTTCAAAGTGAATCAAAAACTTTAACTTCTGTAGGATTCAGGATCACAGAGTCCTGATTTAAAGCCACGTTAACGTCTTCTACTGAGTAATAAAAGTCTTTTCTCTAATCAGACCGTGTTGCTGAGGAACATTTAGCACTTAAAACTTTCCCATCATGCCTCTCTGAGTGTTTCCGGGGCGTCGACGGTACTTCCTGTTGTCGTCCGGTGTTTTTAAACGTGTCTGGCTGTCGGACCGCCGCCGCGCTCTGTTAAAGCTTTGTATTTAATTTGTCATGATGTCAAATTATCAGTAAAAACAAAATCAAACTCTGGTGTCGACTCCTTTCTTTGTTGTTGTTGTTGTTGTTGTTGTTGTTGTTTACACACATTAAGATGAAGCACCAAGATATTATCACTAACTTTTAATAATTCTATTAGAAGATTAAATTCTAAGTAAATTCTGTCTTAAAAAAAATCAGAATTACGTCTTAGTTTCTTAAAATGTTCTTTAAAAAGTCAACATTTATAATGAAGAAAATATCATACATTTTTTACAACGGCGCCGTCGTAGGTAAAAAAATCTAATATTACGATGGAGGAGATTAATATCCAAGTAAAAACTTGGATATTCTCTGAGATTAAAATTGTAAAATTATAAGGAAAAAACTCAAATCAGAATGTTATTTTGTTCTGAATGGAGTCCGGATGATAATCTGGTGATTCTGGACTAAAATCAGGAGGATTCCCTTAAATGAATGAGGTCGTCCACTGCAGGTATAATTCAGGTATAATACAGGTTTAATACAGGTATAATACGGTATAATACAGGTATAATACAGGTATAATTCAGGTATAATACAGGTTTAATACAGGTATAATACAGGTATAATACAGGTATAATACAGTTATAATACACAGCTTAAATCTTTGAGAATATCGGAGCTCTTTTTCTTTGAATATTACCTGTTATTGGTGTAAATGGGCTTCTGTACATTTGTCTGAATAAAAGGTGTGAATAGTTCCTTCAGTATTCAGTCAGAAGTCACTCTGTCTCACCTGCTGAGACTCACCTGCTGAGACTCACCTGCTGAGGAAACACCTGCTGAGGAAACACACCTGCTGAGGAAACACACCTGCTGAGGAAACACACCTGAACAAAAGGTAAATCTACACTCGTCTTGAACATTTGTCTTTATTCTGCCAACAGAATGACGTCTAAACTGTGTTTCCACAGGCTGACGGAGAAAGACTCACCTGAGGACGGAGACGGACTCACCTGAGGACGGAGACGGACTCACCTGAGGACGGAGAAAGACTCACCTGAGGACGGATACGGACTCACCTGGAGGACGGAGACGGACTCACCTGAGGACGGAGACGGACTCACCTGAGGACGGAGACGGACTCACCTGGATGACCTCAGACGCTGTGATGATGTCACAACTAATTCAACTTTAACAGGTAAATCTGTAAAAATTCAAATGTATGATTCCTTATGTTTCCTAGTTTCATATGATACCAGTTCACTTTAAAACTGAGCCGCTACGACCTAAAAATCACAAGTTAGTGGTGTTAAAAAAAAAAAAAAAAAGAAATTTTCGTCTCATAATTATGAGGAATTATCTTGTAATTAATCTTTATCTCATGATTACAGATATTTCATGTTTCATCTCATAATTAAATTAAAATATATTAATTACAAAATTTTTATCTCAGATTTCTATTAACTTTGCATGTATTAATGACAATCTCATAATTACAAGACTCTTATCTTTGAATAAAAATATTTCATAATGATCATCCCAATTAGGAAATATTCATATTAATTAGTTAATTGAAAATATCTCCAAATCACATCACAATCAAATCTTGGTTTCATTATTATGAAGAAATAATCTTGTAATAATCATATTACTTTATCTCATGATTACAGATATTTCATGTTTCATCTCATAATGAAATAAAAATATATTAATTACAAAAACTCCATCTCAGATTTCTTTTAATTATCATGTAATTATGACTCATAATTGTGAGGAAATATCTCATAATTACCAGATTTTTTATCTCACAAATACGTAAAAATGACTCATAATTGTGTGAAATCATGTCATGATTCTGAGATTTGTTATCTCATAATTACAAGATAAAAGATCTAATGATTGTATTTTAATAATTAACCCTCTAATTAGGAAATTCAAATATCATAATTACAAGTCTCCGTATTTTTAGTCTTTGGTGAATGTGCTTACGTTGAACTTTGACCCGTCGATGTAATTTCATATCTGCAATTTTCACTGTACTTGAAATTAGTAATTTATTAACGTATTAAAAACAGAGGATTCATTTATATTAATTATTATTTTTGCGTTGCAGTAGTAGAGGTTTTAGACCTCAACCTGTGTGATTTTAATCCGTTTCCTGCTCCAACTTTAATTGAAATTCTTAATTAAATTGTATAATTGTTCATCTCGTCCGACCTCCTGATGAGATGAAGCTGTTTATTAAACCGCCGTGTTAAATGTTTGGTACCAACTAAAGTGAAAAACATGGAGGAATCTTTTACAAATGACAGAAAACATTTTCATTCAGAATAAATGCACTTTAAGAGTTTTTCACATTGAAATTCTTGAATGTGTTTCGAGCTGATGGAAGGAAGAAAGAAGGCAATGAAAGGTTTATAGAAGCAGAGACGAGTCTCAACAGACGAAGTGTTTTCCTCTCCGGAGTCTCCAGACTAAGCTCAGGAAAACAAACATTTTAGCAGCTATTTATTTTAAAGGCATTTTCGCCTTTTTATTTAACGGTTAGAGGTGGGAAAAAAAAGAAGTAGAGACAATATGAAGGGATACTGGAATTTGAAAAAAGTCAGTTTAGCGATCCGAAATATTTCTGACTACTTGTAAATATAAATAAAGATGATTCATAATCTGGACGGATGCAGGAGAGGAAGACTTTGAAGTGTTGAAACTCGTCCCTGAAGCGGTTAAACGTCTGATATAAAAGCACTTCTCAGGTCCGAGACCCCTTCGGTTGCATTGATAAGAGTTTGTACCTTCTGTACATCTCAAGGCATCGAGTTTCCTCACAGGAAAACGAACTCCGTTCATTTACATACGTACATATTCACAAAGGAAAAGAACAAGAAAGAGTATTTTCTATTTAAGTTGCTTATCTGGTAAACTTTAGTCACATCTTTGTCAAGCAAGGTGGCGTATAAAGTAGCAGGCTAACGGGTAGCGGGCTAACGGTTAGCAGGCTAACGGTTAGCAGGCTAACGGGTAGCAGGCTAACGGTTAGCAGGCGGTAACATGATGCTGCTTTTACAATAACAGATCTGTGCTTCTCCTTCAATAGTGGTCAAAACACACAAATAAACAACTGTACAGATGTTAATGACGTAACACCAAATGTTGGCTTTATCCCAGTGAGAAGCGTTTGTAATATCTTTACAATTATATGGTGTAGTTTATAAAATGTAAATTTCCACCAGGGTGCTAACTAGAAAATAGAAAATAAAAATAAAATTGAATCAAATAAAAAAAAGGCAAAAACTTAAACTGAAATTATTGTAGAAAAAAAATGATATAACCATAAATGTTTTAGGTAGCTAACTAGCTTGTTAGTGTTCAGGTTTGTCGCTAACTAGCTACATAGCTAGCTAGCTAGCTTGTCACTGCTCTTGTACTCCACTCTTTAGCTTGTTAGCTAAAAGACTTCGCTCTTCTACTAACTGATAAAACAGAGATTAAAACTATAATCATGGCAGATGAAAACACATTACAGTAGATTGTGGAGAAAAAGAGGAAAATATAACAAAGTTAGCATCGATTTTAGCTGAGTCATCACCAAGCTAACGGCTAACGGCTACACTTTTATGAAGTAAAACAGGAACTTTCAGTAAAAAATCTGCTATTTCAAACAGCAAAAGCCATTTTTAAGTGAGACGTTTGTTAGCCGTTAGCATGATAGTGACTCAGCTAACATGCTAGCTAGCCAAGTTTTTTTTATGTTCTTTCTCCGAACTCTAATGTAATGCTATACATTAGCCTACATAACTTCAGTTTTACAGCTAGCTTTTCAGTTTCTGTTTTTATTTTTGTACAAATGTGAGCAGATTGAAGAAAACTTTAGAAGTTAATGCAACATTAGTTGGTAGCAGGCTAGTTTATGCTAACTAGCTAATTATTAACTAGCTGTAACAAGGTTTTTCATTCGTTTTTGGTAATTAATTTACTGTAAAAACGATTGTAGTTATAAACACTGGGTACAAGAGCATTGACTAGCTAACTAGCTTCTGTAACTTATAGCTGTGGTTGTATTTAGGATAAAGGAACGAGCAGGAAGCTATGAACTGTTGCTAGCTAACTAAGCTAACAGTTCTGGTAGCACTAGGTAATGTTGCTGTCTAAAAGATTTTGTTAGTCTACTAACATTCTCTTAAATAATCTAAAATGTAGTATTTTAATCTAAAGAGTGATTCCCAGTACACAAAAAATACTTGATCTCACTTCTCAAAGAACAAAAAGCAGTATTCTTTATGTAAAAACAATATGTTCAGATGTAATTCACTGGAATAAAGCCATTTAAAGTGTTAAAGTACAGACAAGAAGCCATTTGCTCGTCAATACTGAGAAAAACATTTTGTTTTAGTGGATTGTTATTATATAAAAAAAACATTCACATATTCAGGAAATTGATCTCCTCATAAAGAAAAATAAACTTTCTGTCAAACAGAAATTTCGAGTCTCTCGCTCTCATTCAGCCAATCCGCAGAGCCGCCTCTCCTGATTGGCCGCAGTTAATCAAAGGAATGTATCTCTGGGGGCCAATCGGGGAGGAGGAGCGCCGAGCGTTCGTTAAATATGCAAATAAAACGTTGACAGACACGTAACTGTAACACATAAATTCAGCTCAGAGTTATACACAGATGTTCAGTTAGTGGAACGTGGATGAGGAGGTCGTTGCATAAATCTGTTGCAGAGGAATCGTTTCACCGCTCGGCAGCCATTTTGGCTCAAAAAGAGGGCAGGAAACCATTCAAGTAAGGAGTCCGGAACAAAACGTCTAATCTAAACCTGTCTGCATCCATGTAAAAGTTCCGCTTTAATTCAACACTGTAGAGTTTTGTTATCGTTAGCATCTTTAACATGTCGTGTAGTGAACGGAAACTCAACAACAAAAATTACAATTTCTGAAATTCAACACGGACCGTTGTTAAACTGAAAATACACAGAAGAAATTAAAGTTATTCAGTGACAAACATGCAGATTAAATAAACTGATAAACTGACACGTCGAATTTGAATTGTTTTTCTTTTTTCACCAGACACTCGTCACGTTTGTGAAAAGTTTCAGACCGTTTGTGAAAATCAGAAGTAAAAAATAATACGTCCTGTTTTTAAACGTCATGAATTATCTGAAGGCAGCGATAAGCACTGCACGATAAATCTTATTAAAATAGCGATTTATACATTAAATCTCAACTATCTGGAGATAAATTCAAACAATATCACTTTTGACAAAAATATTGTTCTTGTACTCAAAACTAGAGATGTTCCGATACCATGTTTTCCTCCCCGGTACAGATTCTGATACCTGAACTTGTGGTATCGGCCAATTCAGAGTACCGATCCGATACCAGCGTGATAAAAAATATCTAGTTATTATTAGTATTTATTAATGGCTTTGTTGAATACTCGATTCTGATTATGGCGTTCTACGGTCGGTTATTTCTTTATAACAGACCGTTGCTACGTACAACAGACCGTTGCTACGTATAACGGACCGTTGCTACGTATAATGGACCGTTGCTACGTATAACAGACCGTTACTACGTATAACAGGCCGTTGCTACGTATAACGGACCGTTGCTACGTATAACGGACCGTTGCTACGTATAACGGACCGTTGCTACGCATAACGGACCGTTGCTACGTATAACGGACCGTTGCTACGTATAACGGACCGTTGCTACGTATAACGGACCGTTGCTACGTATAACGGACCGTTGCTACGTATAGCAGACCGTTGCTACGTATAACGGACCGTTGACCGTTGCTACGTATAACAGACCGTTGCTACGTATAACAGACCGTTGCTACGTATAACGGACCGTTGCTACGTATAACAGACCGTTGCTACGTATAACAGACCGTTGCTACGTATAACGGACCGTTGCTACGTATAGCGGACCGTTGCTATGTATAACAAACTTCTTCTTCTCTGCTCTAAAACGGTAGTTGTAGCGGCCATGATACCTCCAGGGCGACAGCACAGTGAACGCTACTGTTTTGGAGCGGTGAAGAAGAAGAAGAATTGATTTCCTGTTAAACAAGCTTATTTTTTTCTGGGTAGATAAATGACGGTATCGGATCGGTACAGAGACTGACGCACTCACCGATACCCGATCCCGAGTTTTGGGCAGTACCAGACGAATACTGGTATCGGTATCGGAACAACTCTTCTAAAGATAGGATCACCATGACGACAGCATGCTAACGTTAGCATGTTAACACTCTTGTTAGCCGCTATCGGATGTTATCACGCAGGCGTTTAGCAAATATGTTTAACTTCCCTCCAAATCTGCTCAAAAAGTAAAAATGATATTAACGTTTATAGAAAAAGTCACATTAATTTTGTCGAACACTTCGGCCCGAATGCAGCTGGAGAGAAATGTTAGCATGCATGCTCGCAGTTAGCAAGTTGACGTGCTAACACTTAGCATGCTTTAACAGCTGAGGCTAACGGGGATTCAGACGTCGGCTTCTCGTCATGACAACAAAATATTGGATGGATTTTATCGGACAAATCAAACTTTTTCCAATATTGTAGAAATATTTCACTTCCTCAGAGTCGTGTTGCGTTTTTAAAAATTTGCTTTAAAAAAAGGTGAAGAACTCTGGAGGTGTTTTAGATACAGTCGTGATAAATGTCTGGTGAAAACAATTAAAACTAAACACGTCAAGGAATTCATCGTCGAGTGATATTATTTCATTTTTGACCGTTTTCTCTGAACATCCAGAGAACAAAGAGAACAAAGAGAACCACACTGACTTCATGTTGGTTCTCTACGTAGTGTTTTCTGTTCTTTAAGAACCAAACATACAGACGACAGAACCGACTGTCAAACACATTTTCTTCTTTCATTAAGAGAAGTTTTGTTTGTTGTAGAGTTGGAACGATTTTAATTTGATTAAAATATTCCAGCTGCTGTCAAACTTCAATCACATTGATTTGAATTTTAAGATATAAATTTAATGATATAAGTACATGATCTTCTGAATTAACATTCCAATTAATTACAAAATAAAATGACTCGATCAGTTTAACTAACCGTTAAAATGATCACCTGACATCTCATAGTTATGTTATGATCATTTCTGCAGTTTTCTGTGAATTTTGTTTAAAGTTTTTAAATTTTTCACAAGAAAATTCAGCAGAAAACAGCAGAAAAGATCCGTAATCACGAGACGCAGGATGTTGTAGTTTTTTATGGGCTTTTCTGTTAAATCTTCTCGTGAAAAACTTGATATTTTCTCATAATTATGAGGATTTCTTTTTAATGCAATGTGCTTCTGTAGTCCCGAGTAAAATGAATTAACTAACTTTAATTTTAGCATTTTTTTTCTCCTGTGTTATTGCAGATAAATACAGTCAGTTCAAATGTGGAGCTCATTAAAGACAAAATAATATTTGTCAATATTTCTGCGTGGCCGGATCAAAGCTTCACCTTTAAAATTACTATAAAAAATAATTTACTAAAAATGTAAAGACTGAAACTGCAAATCGAATATGAGGAAGAAGCTCTATATTCTATTTCTCAGTTAACTGATGAATCTTTTGGTCTATAAAATGTTAAAATAATGATAAATGCTCGTCACGTCTTCAAGTGTTTTCGTCTGATCAGCAGCTGAAAATCTAAATTAAAGTTTCACCGATGTTTAACTCCATAAATGACTCGATTCATTTATCAGAGATCAAATTATAACTTCTGTCCTTCAACAAAAAGCTTGAAGAACAGCTGTGCTCCAGATTAAAATCCAGTAGAAGTCTGATTAATTAAATGTGTCTCAGGATGAACCAGATTCTGCTGCTTCCAGCCTGAGTTTCTTCTTCTTCTCTGTGTTTCTTCTTCTCTGTGTTTCTTCTTCTTCTCTGTGTTTCTTCTTCTCTGTGTTTCTTCTTCTCTGTGTTCAGAGACGGACGTGATGAAAACAGAACGGAGGTTAACGAGACACATCAGCGCCGCGGTTGAAATTTAAATCCTCCGACGAAGATGTGAAGACGTCTGCCGGATCCAAACAGAAGCAGCTGGTAAACGTTTAAACATCGGTGTCGGCGGTCACATGATGGCGCCGGCGGTCACATGATGGCGCCGGCGGTCACATGATGCCGTTGGTGACGTACTGGAAGGAGTCGTAGAGTTTGGTTGTGATGGACCTCATGGATCCGTCCACCAGCTGCTCCACCAGCAGCTGCAGCTGCTCCTCCGTCAGACTCATGTGGAAACGCTCCTTCAGCCCGCGGATGGTGCTGGAGCCGTGGAAACAGGCGAGGTGAGAACCTGCAGGAGGACGGAAAACATCTGGATCAGGAAACATCAGCATGAGGAGGAAACGTTGGGAAGTTGGTTGACATTTTTATGACATGCTGTACTATGACTTTTTAATGTCTTTTTTGATGACAGGAAACTTTGGAACGAGGATGAAGCAAAACAGACGGGAGAAAAGCGTCGGCACGGAGAAGAAACGAAACGTCGGACTGAATAAGAAACGCTGGTACGTTTGTTGACATTTTAATTATATACTATACGACGACTTCGTTTATGACTTTTTAATGAAGTTTTTAATGTGTTTTTTGATGATAGGAAACGTTGGTATGAAGAGGCAACGTTGGTAAGTTGGTTTACATTTTTTCGATATACTATGACTTTTTTTTCATAAAATTTTCGACATACTATACTGACTTTTTTTCATAAAATTTTCGACATGCTATAGTATGACTTTTTTTTCATAAAATTTTCGACATACTATACTGACTTTTTTTCATAAAATTTTCGACATGCTATAGTATGACTTTTTTTCATAAAATTTTCGACATACTATACTGACTTTTTTTTCATAAAATTTTCGACATGCTATAGTATGACTTTTTTTCATAAAATTTTCGACATGCTATAGTATGACTTTTTTTTCATAAAATTTGACATGCTATAGTATGACTTTTTTTTCATAAAATTTTCGACATGCTATAGTATGACTTTTTTTCATAACATTTTCGACATGCTATACTATGACTTTTTTTTCATAAAATTTTCGACATACTATACTATGACTTTTTTTCATAAAATTTTCGACATGCTATAGTATGACTTTTTTTTCATAAAATTTGACATGCTATAGTATGACTTTTTTTCACGAAATTTTCGACATACTATACTATGACTTTTTTTTCATAAAATTTTCGACATTCTATAGCATGACTTTTTTTCATAAAATTTTCGACATGCTATTGTATGACTTTTTTTCACGAAATTTTCGACATACTATACTATGACTTTTTTTCATAAAATTTTCGACATGCTATACTATGACTTTTTCATAACATTTTCGACATACTATACTATGACTTTTTTTCACGAAATTTTCGACATACTATAATATGACTTTTTTTTCATAAAATGTTCAACATGCTATACTACGACTTTTTTTCATAAAATTTGACATGCTATACTACGACTTTTTTTCATAAAATTTTCGACATGCTATACTACGACTTTTTATTCATAAAATTTTCAACATACTATACTACGACTTTTTTTCATAACATTTTCGACATACTATACTATGACTTTTTTTCACGAAAATTTTCGACATGCTATAGTATGACTTTTTTCATGAAAATTTTCGAAATTTTAAACTGTTTTTTTTCCACCAAATTAATCGACAGACTATACTATGCCTTTTTTCATGAAAATTTTCGACATTCTATACTATGACATTTTTTTACGAATATTTTCGACAATTTTCGAACATTTTCATGAAAAAGTCATGCTATAGTATGACTTTTTTCATGAAAATTTTCGAAATTTTAAACTGAGTTTTTTTACAACCAAATGAATCGACAGACTATACTATGCCTTTTTTCATGAACATTTTCGACATTCTATACTATGACATTTTTTACAAATATTTTCGACAATTTTCGAAAATTTTCAAGAAAAAAGTCATGCTATAGTATGACTTTTTTCATGAAAATTTTCGAAATTTTAAACTGAGTTTTTTTCCACCAAATTAATCGACAGACTATACTATGCCTTTTTTCATGAACATTTTCGACATTCTATACTATGACATTTTTTTACGAATATTTTCGACAATTTTCGAAAATTTTCATGAAAAAAGTCATGCTATAGTATGACTTTTTTCATGAAAATTTTCGAAATTTTAAACTGAGTTTTTTTTCCACCAAATTAATCGACAGACTATACTATGCCTTTTTTCATGAAAATTTTCGACATTCTATACCATGACATTTTTTTACGAATATTTTCGACAATTTTCGAAAATTTTCATGAAAAAAGTCATGCTATAGTATGACTTTTTTCATGAAAATTTTCGAAATTTTAAACTGAGTTTTTTTACAACCAAATTAATCGACAGACTATACTATGCCTTTTTTCATGAAAATTTTCGACATTCTATACCATGACATTTTTTTACGAATATTTTCGACAATTTTCGAAAATTTTCATGAAAAAAGTCATGCTATAGTATGACTTTTTCATGAAAATTTTCGAAATTTTAAACTGAGTTTTTTTTCCACCAAATTAATCGACAGACTATACTATGCCTTTTTTCATGAAAATTTTCGACATTCTATACCATGACATTTTTTTACGAATATTTTCGACAATTTTCGAAAATTTTCATGAAAAAAGTCATGCTATAGTATGACTTTTTTCATGAAAATTTTCGAAATTTTAAACTGAGTTTTTTTTCCACCAAATTAATCGACACACTATACTATGCCTTTTTTCATGAAAATTTTCGACATTCTATACTATGACATTTTTTTACAAATATTTTCGACAATTTTCGAAAATTTTCATGAAAAAGTCATGCTATAGTATGACTTTTTCATGAAAATTTTCGAAATTTTAAACTGAGTTTTTTTTCCACCAAATTAATCGACAGACTATACTATGCCTTTTTTCATGAAAATTTTCGACATTCTATACTATGACATTTTTTTACAAATATTTTCGACAATTTTCGAAAATTTTCATGAAAAAAGTCATGCTATAGTATGACTTTTTTCATGAAAATTTTCGAAATTTTAAACTGAGTTTTTTTTCCACCAAATTAATCGACAGACTATACTATGCCTTTTTTCATGAAAATTTTCGACATTCTATACTATTACATTTTTTTACGAATATTTTCGACAATTTTCGAAAATTTTCATGAAAAAAGTCATGCTATAGTATGACTTTTTTCATGAAAATTTTCGAAATTTTAAACTGAGTTTTTTTACAACCAAATTAATCGACAGACTATACTATGCCTTTTTTCATGAAAATTTTCGACATTCTATACTATGACATTTTTTTACGAATATTTTCGACAATTTTCGAAAATTTTCATGAAAAAAGTCATGCTATAGTATGACTTTTTTCATGAAAATTTTCGAAATTTTAAACTGAGTTTTTTTCCACCAAATTAATCGACAGACTATACTATGCCTTTTTTCATGAACATTTTCGACATTCTATACTATGACATTTTTTTACGAATATTTTCGACAATTTTCGAAAATTTTCATGAAAAAAGTCATGCTATAGTATGACTTTTTTCATGAAAATTTTCGAAATTTTAAACTGAGTTTTTTTACAACCAAATTAATCGACAGACTATACTATGCCTTTTTTCATGAAAATTTTCGACATTCTATACTATGACATTTTTTTACAAATATTTTCGACAATTTTCGAAAATTTTCATGAAAAAAGTCATGCTATAGTATGACTTTTTTCATGAAAATTTTCGAAATTTTAAACTGAGTTTTTTTACAACCAAATTAATCGACAGACTATACTATGCCTTTTTTCATGAAAATTTTCGACATTCTATACTATGACATTTTTTTACGAATATTTTCGACAATTTTCGAAAATTTTCATGAAAAAAGTCATGCTATAGTATGACTTTTTTCATGAAAATTTTCGAAATTTTAAACTGAGTTTTTTTCCACCAAATTAATCGACAGACTATACTATGCCTTTTTTCATGAAAATTTTCGACATTCTATACTATGACATTTTTTTACGAATATTTTCGACAATTTTCGAAAATTTTCATGAAAAAAGTCATGCTATAGTATGACTTTTTTCATGAAAATTTTCGAAATTTTAAACTGAGTTTTTTTACAACCAAATTAATCGACAGACTATACTATGCCTTTTTTCATGAAAATTTTCGACATTCTATACCATGACATTTTTTTAAGAATATTTTCGACAATTTTCGAAAATTTTCATGAAAAAAGTCATGCTATAGTATGACTTTTTCATGAAAATTTTCGAAATTTTAAACTGAGTTTTTTTCCACCAAATTAATCGACAGACTATACTATGCCTTTTTTCATGAACATTTTCGACATTCTATACTATGACATTTTTTTACGAATATTTTAGACAATTTTCGAAAATTTTCATGAAAAAAGTCATGCTATAGTATGACTTTTTTCATGAAAATTTTCGAAATTTTAAACTGAGTTTTTTTACAACCAAATTAATCGACAGACTATACTATGCCTTTTTTCATGAAAATTTTCGACATTCTATACTATGACATTTTTTTACAAATATTTTCGACAATTTTCGAAAATTTTCATGAAAAAAGTCATGCTATAGTATGACTTTTTTCATGAAAATTTTCGAAATTTTAAACTGAGTTTTTTTCCACCAAATTAATCGACAGACTATACTATGCCTTTTTTCATGAAAATTTTCGACATTCTATACTATGACATTTTTTTACGAATATTTTCGACAATTTTCGAAAATTTTCATGAAAAAAGTCATGCTATAGTATGACTTTTTTCATGAAAATTTTCGAAATTTTAAACTGAGTTTTTTTTCAACCAAATTAATCGACAGACTATACTATGCCTTTTTTCATGAAAATTTTCGACATTCTATACTATGACATTTTTTTACAAATATTTTCGACAATTTTCGAAAATTTTCATGAAAAAAGTCATGCTATAGTATGACTTTTTTCATGAAAATTTTCGAAATTTTAAACTGAGTTTTTTTTCCACCAAATTAATCGACAGACTATACTATGCCTTTTTTCATGAAAATTTTCGACATTCTATACCATGACATTTTTTTACGAATATTTTAGACAATTTTCGAAAATTTTCATGAAAAAAGTCATGCTATAGTATGACTTTTTTCATGAAAATTTTCGAAATTTTAAACTGAGTTTTTTTACAACCAAATTAATCGACAGACTATACTATGCCTTTTTTCATGAAAATTTTCGACATTCTATACTATGACATTTTTTTACAAATATTTTCGACAATTTTCGAAAATTTTCATGAAAAAAGTCATGCTATAGTATGACTTTTTCATGAAAATTTTCGAAATTTTAAACTGAGTTTTTTTCCACCAAATTAATCGACAGACTATACTATGCCTTTTTTCATGAAAATTTTCGACATTCTATACCATGACATTTTTTTACGAATATTTTAGACAATTTTCGAAAATTTTCATGAAAAAAGTCATGCTATAGTATGACTTTTTTCATGAAAATTTTCGAAATTTTAAACTGAGTTTTTTTTCCACCAAATTAATCGACAGACTATACTATGCCTTTTTTCATGAAATTTTCGACATTCTATACCCATGACATTTTTTACAATATTTTCGACAATTTTCGAAAACTTTCATGAAAAAAGTCATGCTATAGTATGACTTTTTTCATGAAAATTTTCGAAATTTTAAACTGAGTTTTTTTTCCACCAAATTAATCGACAGACTATACTATGCCTTTTTTCATGAAAATTTTCGACATTCTATACCATGACATTTTTTTTACGAATATTTTCGACAATTTTCGAAAATTTTCGAAAAAAGTCATTTTTTTCATGAAAATTTTCGAAATTTTAAACTGAGTTTTTTTTCCACCAAATTAATCGACAGACTATACTATGCCTTTTTTCATGAAAATTTCGACATTCTATACTATGACATTTTTTTACGAATATTTTCGACAATTTTCGAAAATTTTCATGAAAAAAGTCATGCTATAGTATGACTTTTTCATGAAAATTTTCGAAATTTTAAACTGAGTTTTTTTTACACCAAATTAATCGACAGACTATACTATGCCTTTTTTCATGAACATTTTCGACATTCTATACCATGACATTTTTTTACGAATATTTTCGACAATTTCGAAAATTTTCATGAAAAAAGTCATGCTATAGTATGACTTTTTCATGAAAGATTTTCGAAATTTTAAACTGAGTTTTTTTTACAACCAAATTAATCGACAGACTATACTATGCCTTTTTTCATGAAAATTTTCGACATTCTATACAATGACATTTTTTACAATATTTTAGACAATTTTTCGAAAATTTTCATGAAAAAAGTCATGCTATAGTATGACTTTTTCATGAAAAGTTTCGAAATTTTAACTGAGTTTTTTACAACCAAATTAATCGACAGACTATACTATGCCTTTTTTCATGAAAATTTTCGACATTCTATACCATGACATTTTTTAACAATATTTTCGACAATTTTCGAAAATTTTCATGAAAAAAGTCATGCTTAGTATGACTTTTTCATGAAAATTTCGAAATTTTTCATGAAATTCATGAAAATTGACGATAATTTTAACTGAGTTTTTTTTTCCACCAAATGAATCGACAGACTATACTATGCCTTTTTCATGAAAATTTCGACATTCTATACATGACATTTTTTTAAACGAATATTTTCGACAATTTTCGACAATTTTCATGAAAAAAGTCATGCTATAGTATGACTTTTTCAGAAAATTTTCGAAATTTTAAACTGAGTTTTTTACAACCAAATTAATCGACAGACTATACTATGCCTTTTTTCATGAAAATTTCGACATTCTATACTATGACATTTTTTTTACAAATATTTTCGACAATTTTCGAAAATTTTCATGAAAAAAGTCATGCTATAGTATGACTTTTTTGAAAATTGACGAAATTTTAAACGAGTTTTTTTACAACCAAATTAATCGACAGACTTAACTATGGCCTTTTTTCATGAAATTTTCGACATTCTATACCATGACATTTTTTACGATATTTTCGACAATTTTCGAAAATTTTCATGAAAAAAGTCATGCTATAGTATGACTTTTTTGAAAATTGACGAAATTTTAAACTGAGTTTTTTTACAACGAAATTAAATCGACAGACTATACTATGCCTTTTTTCATGAACATTTTCGACATTCTATACTATGACATGTTTTTTACGAATAGTTCGACAATTTTCGAAAATTTTCATGAAAAAAGTCATGCTATAGTATGACTTTTTCATGAAAATTTTCGAAATTTTAAACTGAGTTTTTTTACAACCAAATTAATCGACAGACTATACTATCCTTTTTTCATGAAAATTTTCGACATTCTATACTATGACATTTTTTTACGAATATTTTCGACAATTTTCGAAAATTTCATGAAAAAAGTCATGCTATAGTATGACTTTTTTCATGAAAATTTTCGAAATTTTAAACTGAGTTTTTTTACAACCAAATTAATCGACAGACTATACTATGCCTTTTTTCATGAAAATTTTCGACATTCTATACCATGACATTTTTTTACGAATATTTTCGACAATTTTCGAAAATTTTCATGAAAAAAGTCATGCTATAGTATGACTTTTTTCATGAAAATTTTCGAAATTTTAAACTGAGTTTTTTTACAACCAAATTAATCGACAGACTATACTATGCCTTTTTTCATGAAAATTTTCGACATTCTATACCATGACATGTTTTTACGAATATTTTCGACAATTTTCGAAAATTTTTATGAAAAAAGTCATGCTATAGTATGACTTTTTCATGAAAATTTTCGAAATTTTAAACTGAGTTTTTTTTCCACCAAATTAATCGACAGACTATACTATGCCTTTTTTCATGAAAATTTTCGACATTCTATACCATGACATGTTTTTACGAATATTTTCGACAATTTTCGAAAATTTTCATGAAAAAAGTCATGCTATAGTATGACTTTTTTCATGAAAATTTTCGAAATTTTAAACTGAGTTTTTTTACAACCAAATTAATCGACAGACTATACTATGCCTTTTTTCATGAAAATTTTCGACATTCTATACCATGACATTTTTTTACGAATATTTTCGACAATTTTCGAAAATTTTCATGAAAAAAGTCATGCTATAGTATGACTTTTTCATGAAAATTTTCGAAATTTTAAACTGAGTTTTTTTTCCACCAAATTAATCGACACACTACACTATGCCTTTTTTCATGAAAATTTTCGACATTCTATACTATGACATTTTTTTACAAATATTTTCGACAATTTTCGAAAATTTTCATGAAAAAAGTCATGCTATAGTATGACTTTTTCATGAAAATTTTCGAAATTTTAAACTGAGTTTTTTTTCCACCAAATTAATCGACAGACTATACTATGCCTTTTTTCATGAAAATTTTCGACATTCTATACCATGACATTTTTTTACGAATATTTTCGACAATTTTCGAAAATTTTCATGAAAAAAGTCATGCTATAGTATGACTTTTTTCATGAAAATTTTCGAAATTTTAAACTGAGTTTTTTTACACCAAATTAATCGACAGACTATACTATGCCTTTTTTCATGAAAATTTTCGACATTCTATACTATGACATTTTTTTACGAATATTTTCGACAATTTTCGAAAATTTTCATGAAAAAAGTCATGCTATAGTATGACTTTTTCATGAAAATTTTCGAAATTTTAAACTGAGTTTTTTTTCCACCAAATTAATCGACAGACTATACTATGCCTTTTTTCATGAAAATTTTCGACATTCTATACTATGACATTTTTTTACGAATATTTTCGACAATTTTCGAAAATTTTCATGAAAAAAGTCATGCTATAGTATGACTTTTTTCATGAAAATTTTCGAAATTTTAAACTGAGTTTTTTTTCCACCAAATTAATCGACAGACTATACTATGCCTTTTTTCATGAAAATTTTCGACATTCTATACTATGACATTTTTTTACGAATATTTTCGACAATTTTCGAAAATTTTCATGAAAAAAGTCATGCTATAGTATGACTTTTTTCATGAAAATTTTCGACATTTTAAACTGAGTTTTTTTTCCACCAAATTAATCGACAGACTATACTATGCCTTTTTTCATGAAAATTTTCGACATTCTATACTATGACATTTTTTTACGAATATTTTCGACAATTTTCGAAAATTTTCATGAAAAAAGTCATGCTATAGTATGACTTTTTCATGAAAATTTTCGAAATTTTAAACTGAGTTTTTTTCCACCAAATTAATCGACAGACTATACTATGCCTTTTTTCATGAAAATTTTCGACATTCTATACTATGACATTTTTTTACGAATATTTTCGACAATTTTCGAAAATTTTCATGAAAAAAGTCATGCTATAGTATGACTTTTTTGAAAATTGACGAAATTTTAAACTGAGTTTTTTTTCCACCAAATTAATCGACAGACTATACTATGCCTTTTTTCATGAAAATTTTCGACATTCTATACTATGACATTTTTTTACGAATATTTTCGACAATTTTCGAAAATTTTCATGAAAAAAGTCATGCTATAGTATGACTTTTTTGAAAATTTTCGAAATTTTAAACTGAGTTTTTTTTCCACCAAATTAATCGACAGACTATACTATGCCTTTTTTCATGAAAATTTTCGACATTCTATACTATGACATTTTTTTACGAATATTTTCGACAATTTTCGAAAATTTTCATGAAAAAAGTCATGCTATAGTATGACTTTTTCATGAAAATTTTCGAAATTTTAAACTGAGTTTTTTTTCCACCAAATTAATCGACAGACTATACTATGCCTTTTTTCATGAAAATTTTCGACATTCTATACTATGACATTTTTTTACGAATATTTTCGACAATTTTCGAAAATTTTCATGAAAAAAGTCATGCTATAGTATGACTTTTTTGAAAATTGACGAAATTTTAAACTGAGTTTTTTTTCCACCAAATGAATCGACAGACTATACTATGCCTTTTTTCATGAAAATTTTCGACATTCTATACTATGACATTTTTTTACGAATATTTTCGACAATTTTCGAAAATTTTCATGAAAAAAGTCATGCTATAGTATGACTTTTTCATGAAAATTGACGAAATTTTAAACTGAGTTTTTTTTCCACCAAATTAATCGACAGACTATACTATGCCTTTTTTCATGAAAATTTTCGACATTCTATACTATGACATTTTTTTACGAATATTTTCGACAATTTTCGAAAATTTTCATGAAAAAAGTCATGCTATAGTATGACTTTTTTCATGAAAATTTTCGAAATTTTAAACTGAGTTTTTTTTCCACCAAATTAATCGACAGACTATACTATGCCTTTTTTCATGAAAATTTTCGACATTCTATACTATGACATTTTTTTACAAATATTTTCGACAATTTTCGAAAATTTTCATGAAAAAAGTCATGCTATAGTATGACTTTTTTCATGAAAATTTTCGAAATTTTAAACTGAGTTTTTTTTCCACCAAATTAATCGACACACTATACTATGCCTTTTTTCATGAAAATTTTCGACATTCTATACTATGACATTTTTTTACAAATATTTTCGACAATTTTCGAAAATTTTCATGAAAAAAGTCATGCTATAGTATGACTTTTTTCATGAAAATTTTCGAAATTTTAAACTGAGTTTTTTTTCCACCAAATTAATCGACAGACTATACTATGCCTTTTTTCATGAAAATTTTCGACATTCTATACTATGACATTTTTTTACGAATATTTTCGACAATTTTCGAAAATTTTCATGAAAAAAGTCATGCTATAGTATGACTTTTTTGAAAATTGACGAAATTTTAAACTGAGTTTTTTTTCCACCAAATTAATCGACAGACTATACTATGCCTTTTTTCATGAAAATTTTCGACATTCTATACTATGACATTTTTTTACAATATTTTCGACAATTTTCGAAAATTTTCATGAAAAAAGTCATGCTATAGTATGACTTTTTTGAAAATTGACGAAATTTTAAACTGAGTTTTTTTTCCACCAAATTAATCGACAGACTATACTATGCCTTTTTAATTTTCGACATTCTATACTATGACATTTTTTTACGAATATTTTACGACAATTTTCGAAATTTTCAAGAAAAAAGTCATGCTATAGTAGACTTTTTCATGAAAAATTCGAAATTTTAAACTGAGTTTTTTTTTCCACCAAAATTAATCGACACATTATACTATGCCTTTTTTCATGAACATTTTCGACATTCTATACTATGACATTTTTTTACGAATATTTTCGACAATTTTCGAAAATTTTCATGAAAAAAGTCATGCTATAGTATGACTTTTTTCATGAAAATGTTCGAAATTTTAAACTGAGTTTTTTTTCCACCAAATTAATCGACAGACTATACTATGCCTTTTTTCATGAAAATTTTCGACATTCTATACTATGACATTTTTTTACGAATATTTTCGACAATTTTCGAAATTTTCATGAAAAAAGTCATGCTATAGTATGACTTTTTTCATGAAAATTTTCGAAATTTTAAACTGAGTTTTTTTCCACCAAATTAATCGACAGACTATACTATGCCTTTTTTCATGAAAATTTTCGACATTCTATACTATGACATTTTTTTACGAATATTTTCGACAATTTTCGAAAATTTTCATGAAAAAAGTCATACTATAGTATGACTTTTTCATGAAAATTTTCGAAATTTTAAACTGAGTTTTTTTTCCACCAAATTAATCGACAGACTATACTATGCCTTTTTTCATGAAAATTTTCGACATTCTATACTATGACATTTTTTTAAGAATATTTTCGACAATTTTCGAAAATTTTCATGAAAAAAGTCATGCTATAGTATGACTTTTTTCATGAAAATTTTCGAAATTTTAAACTGAGTTTTTTTTCCACCAAATTAATCGACAGACTATACTATGCCTTTTTTCATGAAAATTTTCGACATTCTATACTATGACATTTTTTTACGAATATTTTCGACAATTTTCGAAAATTTTCATGAAAAAAGTCATGCTATAGTATGACTTTTTTCATGAAAATTTTCGAAATTTTAAACTGAGTTTTTTTTCCACCAAATTAATCGACAGACTATACTATGCCTTTTTTCATGAAAATTTTCGACATTCTATACTATGACATTTTTTTACGAATATTTTCGACAATTTTCGAAAATTTTCATGAAAAAAGTCATGCTATAGTATGACTTTTTTCATGAAAATTTTCGAAATTTTAAACTGAGTTTTTTTTCCACCAAATTAATCGACAGACTATACTATGCCTTTTTTCATGAAAATTTTCGACATTCTATACTATGACATTTTTTTACGAATATTTTCGACAATTTTCGAAAATTTTCATGAAAAAAGTCATGCTATAGTATGACTTTTTTGAAAATTGACGAAATTTTAAACTGAGTTTTTTTTCCACCAAATTAATCGACAGACTATACTATGCCTTTTTTCATGAAAATTTTCGACATTCTATACTATGACATTTTTTTACGAATATTTTCGACAATTTTCGAAAATTTTCATGAAAAAAGTCATGCTATAGTATGACTTTTTTGAAAATTGACGAAATTTTAAACTGAGTTTTTTTTCCACCAAATTAATCGACAGACTATACTATGCCTTTTTTCATGAAAATTTTCGACATTCTATACTATGACATTTTTTTACGAATATTTTCGACAATTTTCGAAAATTTTCATGAAAAAAGTCATGCTATAGTATGACTTTTTTCATGAAAATTTTCGAAATTTTAAACTGAGTTTTTTTTCCACCAAATTAATCGACAGACTATACTATGCCTTTTTTCATGAAAATTTTCGACATTCTATACTATGACATTTTTTTACGAATATTTTCGACAATTTTCGAAAATTTTCATGAAAAAAGTCATGCTATAGTATGACTTTTTTCATGAAAATTTTCGAAATTTTAAACTGAGTTTTTTTCCACCAAATTAATCGACAGACTATACTATGCCTTTTTTCATGAAAATTTTCGACATTCTATACTATGACATTTTTTTACGAATATTTTCGACAATTTTCGAAAATTTTCATGAAAAAAGTCATGCTATAGTATGACTTTTTTCATGAAAATTTTCGAAATTTTAAACTGAGTTTTTTTTCCACCAAATTAATCGACAGACTATACTATGCCTTTTTTCATGAAAATTTTCGACATTCTATACTATGACATTTTTTTACGAATATTTTCGACAATTTTCGAAAATTTTCATGAAAAAAGTCATGCTATAGTATGACTTTTTCATGAAAATTTTCGAAATTTTAAACTGAGTTTTTTTCCACCAAATTAATCGACAGACTATACTATGCCTTTTTTCATTAAAATTTTCGAAATTCTATACCATGACATTTTTTTACGAATATTTTCGAAAATTTTCGAAAATTTTCATGAATAAAGTCATGCTATAGTATGACTTTTTTGAAAATTTTCGAAATTTTAAACTGAGTTTTTTACAACCAAATTAATCGACAGACTATACTATGCCTTTTTTCATGAAAATTTTCGACATTCTATACTATGACATGTTTTTTACAATATTTTCGACAATTTTCGAAAATTTTCATGAAAAAAGTCATGCTATAGTATGACTTTTTTCATGAAAATTTTCGAAATTTAAACTGAGTTTTTTTCCACCAAATTAATCGACAGATCTATACGATGCCTTTTTTCATGAAAATTTTCGACATTCTATACCATGACATTTGTTTTTTTGACAATTTTCGAAAATTTTCATGAAAAAAAAGTCATTCTATAGTATGAATTTTTCATGAAAATTTTCGAAATTTTACATGAGTTTTTACAATAGACATTTGCTTTTTCATGAAAATTTTCGAATTTTACATGAATTTTTCAATATTTTGACTGAATTTTGTTTTTTTCCATGAAATTTCGAAATTAACTATTTTTTCACTTATCGACATATATTTTATGAAATTTTCGACATTTTACATGACATTTTCGAATATTTTGACAATTTTGAAATTTTCATGAAAATATTAAATGATTTTTAAAATTTCGAAATTAAACTAGTTTTTCACCAAATTATCGACAGACTATATATGCTTTTTCATGAAATTTTCGAATTTCTGAACTTGACTTTTAAATTTTAAATTTCATTTTCAAAATTAATCGAAGATATACTATGCTTTTTTCATGAAATTTTCGAATTTTACTAGTTTTTTTACAAATTATCGACAACTATGATATGCTTTTTTCATGAAAATTTTCGACATTTAACTGATTTTTTACAAATTTCGACAATTTATGATTTTCATGAAATAAGTCATGCTATAGTATGACTTTTTTCATGAAAATTTTCGAAATTTTAAACTGAGTTTTTTTTCCACCAAATTAATCGACAGACTATACTATGCCTTTTTTCATGAAAATTTTCGACATTCTATACTATGACATTTTTTTACGAATATTTTCGACAATTTTCGAAAATTTTCATGAAAAAAGTCATGCTATAGTATGACTTTTTTCATGAAAATTTTCGAAATTTTAAACTGAGTTTTTTTTCCACCAAATTAATCGACAGACTATACTATGCCTTTTTTCATGAAAATTTTCGACATTCTATACTATGACATTTTTTTACGAATATTTTCGACAATTTTCGAAAATTTTCATGAAAAAAGTCATGCTATAGTATGACTTTTTTCATGAAAATTTTCGAAATTTTAAACTGAGTTTTTTTTCCACCAAATTAATCGACAGACTATACTATGCCTTTTTTCATGAAAATTTTCGACATTCTATACTATGACATTTTTTTACGAATATTTTCGACAATTTTCGAAAATTTTCATGAAAAAAGTCATGCTATAGTATGACTTTTTTCATGAAAATTTTCGAAATTTTAAACTGAGTTTTTTTTCCACCAAATTAATCGACAGACTATACTATGCCTTTTTTCATGAAAATTTTCGACATTCTATACTATGACATTTTTTTACGAATATTTTCGACAATTTTCGAAAATTTTCATGAAAAAAGTCATGCTATAGTATGACTTTTTTCATGAAAATTTTCGAAATTTTAAACTGAGTTTTTTTTCCACCAAATTAATCGACAGACTATACTATGCCTTTTTTCATGAAAATTTTCGACATTCTATACTATGACATTTTTTTACGAATATTTTCGACAATTTTCGAAAATTTTCATGAAAAAAGTCATGCTATAGTATGACTTTTTTCATGAAAATTTTCGAAATTTTAAACTGAGTTTTTTTTCCACCAAATTAATCGACAGACTATACTATGCCTTTTTTCATGAAAATTTTCGACATTCTATACTATGACATTTTTTTACGAATATTTTCGACAATTTTCGAAAATTTTCATGAAAAAAGTCATACTATAGCATGACTTTTTTCATGAAAATTTTCGAAATTTTAAACTGAGTTTTTTTCCACCAAATTAATCGACAGACTATACTATGCCTTTTTTCATGAAAATTTTCGACATTCTATACTATGACATTTTTTTACGAATATTTTCGACAATTTTCGAAAATTTTCATGAAAAAAGTCATACTATAGTATGACTTTTTATGAAAATTGTCGAAATTTTAAACTGAGTTTTTTTTCCACCAATTAATCGACAGACTATACTATGCCTTTTTTCATGAAAATTTTTCGACATTCTATACATGACATTTTTTTACGAAATTTTTCGGACGAATATCCGAAATTTTTCATGTGAATAGTCATGCTATAGTATGCCTTTATTCATGACAATTTTCGACATTCTTACTATGACATTTTTTTACGAATATTTTCGACAATTTTCGAAAATTTTCATGAAAAAAGTCATGCTATAGTATGACTTTTTTCATGAAAATTTTCGAAATTTTAAACTGAGTTTTTTTTCCACCAAATTAATCGACAGACTATACTATGCCTTTTTTCATGAAAATTTTCGACATTCTATACTATGACATTTTTTTACGAATATTTTCGACAATTTTCGAAAATTTTCATGAAAAAAGTCATGCTATAGTATGACTTTTTTCATGAAAATTTTCGAAATTTTAAACTGAGTTTTTTTTCCACCAAATTAATCGACAGACTATACTATGCCTTTTTTCATGAAAATTTTCGACATTCTATACTATGACATTTTTTTACGAATATTTTCGACAATTTTCGAAAATTTTCATGAAAAAAGTCATGCTATAGTATGACTTTTTTCATGAAAATTTTCGAAATTTTAAACTGAGTTTTTTTTCCACCAAATTAATCGACAGACTATACTATGCCTTTTTTCATGAAAATTTTCGACATTCTATACTATGACATTTTTTTACGAATATTTTCGACAATTTTCGAAAATTTTCATGAAAAAAGTCATGCTATAGTATGACTTTTTTCATGAAAATTTTCGAAATTTTAAACTGAGTTTTTTTTCCACCAAATTAATCGACAGACTATACTATGCCTTTTTTCATGAAAATTTTCGACATTCTATACTATGACATTTTTTTACGAATATTTTCGACAATTTTCGAAAATTTTCATGAAAAAAGTCATGCTATAGTATGACTTTTTTCATGAAAATTTTCGAAATTTTAAACTGAGTTTTTTTTCCACCAAATTAATCGACAGACTATACTATGCCTTTTTTCATGAAAATTTTCGACATTCTATACTATGACATTTTTTTACGAATATTTTCGACAATTTTCGAAAATTTTCATGAAAAAAGTCATGCTATAGTATGACTTTTTCATGAAAATTTTCGAAATTTTAAACTGAGTTTTTTTACAACCAAATTAATCGACAGATTATACTATGCCTTTTTTCATGAAAATTTTCGAAATTTTAAACTGAGTTTTTTTTCCACCAAATTAATCGACAGATTATACTATGCCTTTTTTCATGAAAATTTTCGACATTCTATACTATGACATTTTTTTACGAATATTTTCGACAATTTTCGAAAATTTTCATGAAAAAAGTCATGCTATAGTATGACTTTTTTCATGAAAATTTTCGAAATTTTAAACTGAGTTTTTTTACAACCAAATTAATCGACAGACTATACTATGCCTTTTTTCATGAACATTTTCGACATTCTATACTATGACATTTTTTTACAAATATTTTCGACAATTTTCGAAAATTTTCATGAAAAAAGTCATGCTATAGTATGACTTTTTCATGAAAATTTTCGAAATTTTAAACTGAGTTTTTTTTCCACCAAATTAATCAACAGACTATACTATGCCTTTTTTCATGAAAATTTTCGACATTCTATACTATGACATTTTTTTACGAATATTTTCGACAATTTTCGAAAATTTTCATGAAAAAAGTCATGCTATAGTATGACTTTTTTCATGAAAATTTTCGAAATTTTAAACTGAGTTTTTTTTCAACCAAATTAATCGACAGACTATACTATGCCTTTTTTCATGAAAATTTTCGACATTCTATACTATGACATTTTTTTACGAATATTTTCGACAATTTTCGAAAATTTTCATGAAAAAAGTCATGCTATAGTATGACTTTTTTCATGAAAATTTTCGAAATTTTAAACTGAGTTTTTTTCCACCAAATTAATCGACAGACTATACTATGCCTTTTTTCATGAAAATTTTCGACATTCTATACTATGACATTTTTTTACGAATATTTTCGACAATTTTCGAAAATTTTCATGAAAAAAGTCATGCTATAGTATGACTTTTTCATGAAAATTTTCGAAATTTTAAACTGAGTTTTTTTTCCACCAAATTAATCGACAGACTATACTATGCCTTTTTTCATGAAAATTTTCGACATTCTATACTATGACATTTTTTTACGAATATTTTCGACAATTTTCGAAAATTTTCATGAAAAAAGTCATGCTATAGTATGACTTTTTTCATGAAAATTTTCGAAATTTTAAACTGAGTTTTTTTTCCACCAAATTAATCGACAGACTATACTATGCCTTTTTTCATGAAAATTTTCGACATTCTATACTATGACATTTTTTTACGAATATTTTCGACAATTTTCGAAAATTTTCATGAAAAAAGTCATGCTATAGTATGACTTTTTTCATGAAAATTTTCGAAATTTTAAACTGAGTTTTTTTTCCACCAAATTAATCGACAGACTATACTATGCCTTTTTTCATGAAAATTTTCGACATTCTATACTATGACATTTTTTTACGAATATTTTCGACAATTTTCGAAAATTTTCATGAAAAAAGTCATGCTATAGTATGACTTTTTTCATGAAAATTTTCGAAATTTTAAACTGAGTTTTTTTTCCACCAAATTAATCGACAGACTATACTATGCCTTTTTTCATGAAAATTTTCGACATTCTATACTATGACATTTTTTTACGAATATTTTCGACAATTTTCGAAAATTTTCATGAAAAAAGTCATGCTATAGTATGACTTTTTTCATGAAAATTTTCGAAATTTTAAACTGAGTTTTTTTTCCACCAAATTAATCGACAGACTATACTATGCCTTTTTTCATGAAAATTTTCGACATTCTATACTATGACATTTTTTTACGAATATTTTCGACAATTTTCGAAAATTTTCATGAAAAAAGTCATGCTATAGTATGACTTTTTTCATGAAAATTTTCGAAATTTTAAACTGAGTTTTTTTTCCACCAAATTAATCGACAGACTATACTATGCCTTTTTTCATGAAAATTTTCGACATTCTATACTATGACATTTTTTTACGAATATTTTCGACAATTTTCGAAAATTTTCATGAAAAAAGTCATGCTATAGTATGACTTTTTTCATGAAAATTTTCGAAATTTTAAACTGAGTTTTTTTACAACCAAATTAATCGACAGACTATACTATGCCTTTTTTCATGAACATTTTCGACATTCTATACTATGACATTTTTTTACGAATATTTTCGACAATTTTCGAAAATTTTCATGAAAAAAGTCATGCTATAGTATGACTTTTTTCATGAAAATTTTCGAAATTTTAAACTGAGTTTTTTTTCCACCAAATTAATCGACAGACTATACTATGCCTTTTTTCATGAAAATTTTCGACATTCTATACTATGACATTTTTTTACGAATATTTTCGACAATTTTCGAAAATTTTCATGAAAAAAGTCATGCTATAGTATGACTTTTTTCATGAAAATTTTCGAAATTTTAAACTGAGTTTTTTTTCCACCAAATTAATCGACAGACTATACTATGCCTTTTTTCATGAAAATTTTCGACATTCTATACTATGACATTTTTTTACGAATATTTTCGACAATTTTCGAAAATTTTCATGAAAAAAGTCATGCTATAGTATGACTTTTTTCATGAAAATTTTCGAAATTTTAAACTGAGTTTTTTTTCAACCAAATTAATCGACAGACTATACTATGCCTGTTTTCATGAAAATTTTCGACATTCTATACTATGACATTTTTTTACGAATATTTTCGACAATTTTCGAAAATTTTCATGAAAAAAGTCATGCTATAGTATGACTTTTTTCATGAAAATTTTCGAAATTTTAAACTGAGTTTTTTTACACCAAATTAATCGACAGACTATACTATGCCTTTTTTCATGAAAATTTTCGACATTCTATACTATGACATTTTTTTACGAATATTTTCGACAATTTTCGAAAATTTTCATGAAAAAAGTCATGCTATAGTATGACTTTTTTCATGAAAATTTTCGAAATTTTAAACTGAGTTTTTTTTCCACCAAATTAATCGACAGACTATACTATGCCTTTTTTCATGAAAATTTTCGACATTCTATACTATGACATTTTTTTACGAATATTTTCGACAATTTTCGAAAATTTTCATGAAAAAAGTCATGCTATAGTATGACTTTTTTCATGAAAATTTTCGAAATTTTAAACTGAGTTTTTTTACAACCAAATTAATCGACAGACTATACTATGCCTTTTTTCATGAAAATTTTCGACATTCTATACTATGACATTTTTTTACGAATATTTTCGACAATTTTCGAAAATTTTCATGAAAAAAGTCATGCTATAGTATGACTTTTTTCATGAAAATTTTCGAAATTTTAAACTGAGTTTTTTTACAACCAAATTAATCGACAGACTATACTATGCCTTTTTTCATGAAAATTTTCGACATTCTATACTATGACATTTTTTTACGAATATTTTCGACAATTTTCGAACATTTTCATGAAAAAAGTCATGCTATAGTATGACTTTTTTCATGAAAATTTTCGAAATTTTAAACTGAGTTTTTTTACAACCAAATTAATCGACAGACTATACTATGCCTTTTTTCATGAAAATTTTCGACATTCTATACTATGACATTTTTTTACAAATATTTTCGACAATTTTCGAAAATTTTCATGAAAAAAGTCATGCTATAGTATGACTTTTTCATGAAAATTTTCGAAATTTTAAACTGAGTTTTTTTTCCACCAAATTAATCGACAGACTATACTATGCCTTTTTTCATGAAAATTTTCGACATTCTATACTATGACATTTTTTTACGAATATTTTCGACAATTTTCGAAAATTTTCATGAAAAAAGTCATGCTATAGTATGACTTTTTTCATGAAAATTTTCGAAATTTTAAACTGAGTTTTTTTTCCACCAAATTAATCGACAGACTATACTATGCCTTTTTTCATGAAAATTTTCGACATTCTATACTATGACATTTTTTTACGAATATTTTCGACAATTTTCGAAAATTTTCATGAAAAAAGTCATGCTATAGTATGACTTTTTTCATGAAAATTTTCGAAATTTTAAACTGAGTTTTTTTTCCACCAAATTAATCGACAGACTATACTATGCCTTTTTTCATGAAAATTTTCGACATTCTATACTATGACATTTTTTTACGAATATTTTCGACAATTTTCGAAAATTTTCATGAAAAAAGTCATGCTATAGTATGACTTTTTTCATGAAAATTTTCGAAATTTTAAACTGAGTTTTTTTTCCACCAAATTAATCGACAGACTATACTATGCCTTTTTTCATGAAAATTTTCGACATTCTATACTATGACATTTTTTTACGAATATTTTCGACAATTTTCGAAAATTTTCATGAAAAAAGTCATGCTATAGTATGACTTTTTTCATGAAAATTTTCGAAATTTTAAACTGAGTTTTTTTTCCACCAAATGAATCGACAGACTATACTATGCCTTTTTTCATGAAAATTTTCGACATTCTATACTATGACATTTTTTTACGAATATTTTCGACAATTTTCGAAAATTTTCATGAAAAAAGTCATGCTATAGTATGACTTTTTTTATGAAAATTTTCGAAATTTTAAACTGAGTTTTTTTTCAACCAAATTAATCGACAGACTATACTATGCCTTTTTTCATGAAAATTTTCGACATTCTATACTATGACATTTTTTTACGAATATTTTCGACAATTTTCGAAAATTTTCATGAAAAAAGTCATGCTATAGTATGACTTTTTTTATGAAAATTTTCGAAATTTTAAACTGAGTTTTTTTTCCACCAAATTAATCGACAGACTATACTATGCCTTTTTTCATGAACATTTTCGACATTCTATACTATGACATTTTTTTACGAATATTTTCGACAATTTTCGAAAATTTTCATGAAAAAAGTCATGCTATAGTATGACTTTTTTCATGAAAATTTTCGAAATTTTAAACTGAGTTTTTTTTCCACCAAATTAATCGACAGACTATACTATGCCTTTTTTCATGAAAATTTTCGACATTCTATACTATGACATTTTTTTACGAATATTTTCGACAATTTTCGAAAATTTTCATGAAAAAAGTCATGCTATAGTATGACTTTTTTCATGAAAATTTTCGAAATTTTAAACTGAGTTTTTTTACACCAAATTAATCGACAGACTATACTATGCCTTTTTTCATGAAAATTTTCGACATTCTATACTATGACATTTTTTTACGAATATTTTCGACAATTTTCGAAAATTTTCATGAAAAAAGTCATGCTATAGTATGACTTTTTTCATGAAAATTTTCGAAATTTTAAACTGAGTTTTTTTTCCACCAAATTAATCGACAGACTATACTATGCCTTTTTTCATGAAAATTTTCGACATTCTATACTATGACATTTTTTTACGAATATTTTCGACAATTTTCGAAAATTTTCATGAAAAAAGTCATGCTATAGTATGACTTTTTTCATGAAAATTTTCGAAATTTTAAACTGAGTTTTTTTTCCACCAAATTAATCGACAGACTATACTATGCCTTTTTTCATGAAAATTTTCGACATTCTATACTATGACATTTTTTTACGAATATTTTCGACAATTTTCGAAAATTTTCATGAAAAAAGTCATGCTATAGTATGACTTTTTTCATGAAAATTTTCGAAATTTTAAACTGAGTTTTTTTACAACCAAATTAATCGACAGACTATACTATGCCTTTTTTCATGAAAATTTTCGACATTCTATACTATGACATTTTTTTACGAATATTTTCGACAATTTTCGAAAATTTTCATGAAAAAAGTCATGCTATAGTATGACTTTTTTCATGAAAATTTTCGAAATTTTAAACTGAGTTTTTTTACAACCAAATTAATCGACAGACTATACTATGCCTTTTTTCATGAAAATTTTCGACATTCTATACTATGACATTTTTTTACGAATATTTTCGACAATTTTCGAAAATTTTCATGAAAAAAGTCATGCTATAGTATGACTTTTTTCATGAAAATTTTCGAAATTTTAAACTGAGTTTTTTTACAACCAAATTAATCGACAGACTATACTATGCCTTTTTTCATGAAAATTTTCGACATTCTATACTATGACATTTTTTTACGAATATTTTCGACAATTTTCGAAAATTTTCATGAAAAAAGTCATGCTATAGTATGACTTTTTTCATGAAAATTTTCGAAATTTTAAACTGAGTTTTTTTACAACCAAATTAATCGACAGACTATACTATGCCTTTTTTCATGAAAATTTTCGACATTCTATACTATGACATTTTTTTACGAATATTTTCGACAATTTTCGAAAATTTTCATGAAAAAAGTCATGCTATAGTATGACTTTTTTCATGAAAATTTTCGAAATTTTAAACTGAGTTTTTTTTCCACCAAATTAATCGACAGACTATACTATGCCTTTTTTCATGAAAATTTTCGACATTCTATACTATGACATTTTTTTACGAATATTTTCGACAATTTTCGAAAATTTTCATGAAAAAAGTCATGCTATAGTATGACTTTTTTCATGAAAATTTTCGAAATTTTAAACTGAGTTTTTTTACAACCAAATTAATCGACAGACTATACTATGCCTTTTTTCATGAAAATTTTCGACATTCTATACTATGACATTTTTTTACGAATATTTTCGACAATTTTCGAAAATTTTCATGAAAAAAGTCATGCTATAGTATGACTTTTTTCATGAAAATTTTCGAAATTTTAAACTGAGTTTTTTTACAACCAAATTAATCGACAGACTATACTATGCCTTTTTTCATGAAAATTTTCGACATTCTATACTATGACATTTTTTTACGAATATTTTCGACAATTTTCGAAAATTTTCATGAAAAAAGTCATGCTATAGTATGACTTTTTTCATGAAAATTTTCGAAATTTTAAACTGAGTTTTTTTACAACCAAATTAATCGACAGACTATACTATGCCTTTTTTCATGAAAATTTTCGACATTCTATACTATGACATTTTTTTACGAATATTTTCGACAATTTTCGAAAATTTTCATGAAAAAAGTCATGCTATAGTATGACTTTTTTCATGAAAATTTTCGAAATTTTAAACTGAGTTTTTTTACAACCAAATTAATCGACAGACTATACTATGCCTTTTTTCATGAAAATTTTCGACATTCTATACTATGACATTTTTTTACGAATATTTTCGACAATTTTCGAAAATTTTTATGAAAAAAGTCATGCTATAGTATGACTTTTTCATGAAAATTTTCGAAATTTTAAACTGAGTTTTTTTACAACCAAATTAATCGACAGACTATACTATGCCTTTTTTCATGAAAATTTTCGACATTCTATACTATGACATTTTTTTACGAATATTTTCGACAATTTTCGAAAATTTTCATGAAAAAAGTCATGCTATAGTATGACTTTTTTCATGAAAATTTTCGAAATTTTAAACTGAGTTTTTTTACAACCAAATTAATCGACAGACTATACTATGCCTTTTTTCATGAAAATTTTCGACATTCTATACCATGACATTTTTTTACGAATATTTTCGACAATTTTCGAAAATTTTCATGAAAAAAGTCATGCTATAGTATGACTTTTTTCATGAAAATTTTCGAAATTTTAAACTGAGTTTTTTTTCCACCAAATTAATCGACAGACTATACTATGCCTTTTTTCATGAAAATTTTCGACATTCTATACCATGACATTTTTTTACGAATATTTTCGACAATTTTCGAAAATTTTCATGAAAAAAGTCATGCTATAGTATGACTTTTTTCATGAAAATTTTCGAAATTTTAAACTGAGTTTTTTTTCCACCAAATTAATCGACAGACTATACTATGCCTTTTTTCATGAAAATTTTCGACATTCTATACCTATGACATTTTTTTACGAATATTTTCGACAATTTTCGAAAATTTTCATGAAAAAAGTCATGCTATAGTATGACTTTTTTCATGAAAATTTTCGAAATTTTAAACTGAGTTTTTTTTCAACCAAATTAATCGACAGACTATACTATGCCTTTTTTCATGAAAATTTTCGACATTCTATACCATGACATTTTTTTACGAATATTTTCGACAATTTTCGAAAATTTTCATGAAAAAAGTCATGCTATAGTATGACTTTTTTCATGAAAATTTTCGAAATTTTAAACTGAGTTTTTTTACAACCAAATTAATCGACAGACTATACTATGCCTTTTTTCATGAAAATTTTCGACATTCTATACCATGACATTTTTTTACGAATATTTTCGACATGCTATAGTATGACTTTTTTCATGAAAATTTTCGAAATTTTAAACTGAGTTTTTTTACAACCAAATTAATCGACAGACTATACTATGCCTTTTTTCATGAAAATTTTCGACATTCTATACCATGACATTTTTTTACGAATATTTTCGACAATTTTCGAAAATTTTCATGAAAAAAGTCATGCTATAGTATGACTTTTTCATGAAAATTTTCGAAATTTTAAACTGAGTTTTTTTACAACCAAATTAATCGACAGACTATACTATGCCTTTTTTCATGAAAATTTTCGACATTCTATACCATGACATTTTTTTACGAATATTTTCGACAATTTTCGAAAATTTTCATGAAAAAAGTCATGCTATAGTATGACTTTTTTCATGAAAATTTTCGAAATTTTAAACTGAGTTTTTTTACAACCAAATTAATCGACAGACTATACTATGCCTTTTTTCATGAAAATTTTCGACATTCTATACTATGACATTTTTTTACAAATATTTTCGACAATTTTCGAAAATTTTCATGAAAAAAGTCATGCTATAGTATGACTTTTTCATGAAAATTTTCGAAATTTTAAACTGAGTTTTTTTACAACCAAATTAATCGACAGACTATACTATGCCTTTTTTCATGAAAATTTTCGACATTCTATACCATGACATTTTTTTACGAATATTTTCGACAATTTTCGAAAATTTTCATGAAAAAAGTCATGCTATAGTATGACTTTTTTCATGAAAATTTTCGAAATTTTAAACTGAGTTTTTTTACAACCAAATTAATCGACAGACTATACTATGCCTTTTTTCATGAAAATTTTCGACATTCTATACCATGACATTTTTTTACGAATATTTTCGACAATTTTCGAAAATTTTCATGAAAAAAGTCATGCTATAGTATGACTTTTTTCATGAAAATTTTCGAAATTTTAAACTGAGTTTTTTTTCCACCAAATTAATCGACAGACTATACTATGCCTTTTTTCATGAAAATTTTCGACATTCTATACTATGACATTTTTTTACGAATATTTTCGACAATTTTCGAAAATTTTCATGAAAAAAGTCATGCTATAGTATGACTTTTTTCATGAAAATTTTCGAAATTTTAAACTGAGTTTTTTTACAACCAAATTAATCGACAGACTATACTATGCCTTTTTTCATGAAAATTTTCGACATTCTATACCATGACATTTTTTTACGAATATTTTCGACAATTTTCGAAAATTTTCATGAAAAAAGTCATGCTATAGTATGACTTTTTCATGAAAATTTTCGAAATTTTAAACTGAGTTTTTTTTCCACCAAATTAATCGACAGACTATACTATGCCTTTTTTCATGAAAATTTTCGACATTCTATACTATGACATTTTTTTACGAATATTTTCGACAATTTTCGAACATTTTCATGAAAAAAGTCATGCTATAGTATGACTTTTTTCATGAAAATTTTCGAAATTTTAAACTGAGTTTTTTTACAACCAAATTAATCGACAGACTATACTATGCATTTTTTCATGAAAATTTTCGACATTCTATACTATGACATTTTTTTACGAATATTTTCGACAATTTTCGAAAATTTTCATGAAAAAAGTCATGCTATAGTATGCCTTTTTTCATGAAAATTTTCGAAATTTTAAACTGAGTTTTTTTTCCACCAAATTAATCGACAGACTATACTATGCCTTTTTTCATGAAAATTTTCGACATTCTATACTATGACATTTTTTTACGAATATTTTCGACAATTTTCGAAAATTTTCATGAAAAAAGTCATGCTATAGTATGACTTTTTCATGAAAATTTTCGAAATTTTAAACTGAGTTTTTTTACACCAAATTAATCGACAGACTATACTATGCCTTTTTTCATGAACATTTTCGACATTCTATACTATGACATTTTTTTACGAATATTTTCGACAATTTTCGAAAATTTTCATGAAAAAAGTCATGCTATAGTATGACTTTTTTCATGAAAATTTTCGAAATTTTAAACTGAGTTTTTTTACAACCAAATTAATCGACAGACTATACTATGCCTTTTTTCATGAAAATTTTCGACATTCTATACTATGACATTTTTTTACAAATATTTTCGACAATTTTCGAAAATTTTCATGAAAAAAGTCATGCTATAGTATGAATTTTTCATGAAAATTTTCGAAATTTTAAACTGAGTTTTTTTTCCACCAAATTAATCGACAGACTATACTATGCCTTTTTTCATGAAAATTTTCGACATTCTATACCATGACATTTTTTTACGAATATTTTCGACAATTTTCGAAAATTTTCATGAAAAAAGTCATGCTATAGTATGACTTTTTCATGAAAATTTTCGAAATTTTAAACTGAGTTTTTTTACAACCAAATTAATCGACAGACTATACTATGCCTTTTTTCATGAAAATTTTCGACATTCTATACGATGACATTTTTTTACGAATATTTTCGACAATTTTCGAAAATTTTCATGAAAAAAGTCATGCTATAGTATGACTTTTTCATGAAAATTTTCGAAATTTTAAACTGAGTTTTTTTACAACCAAATTAATCGACAGACTATACTATGCCTTTTTTCATGAAAATTTTCGACATTCTATACTATGACATTTTTTTACAAATATTTTCGACAATTTTCGAAAATTTTCATGAAAAAAGTCATGCTATAGTATGACTTTTTTCATGAAAATTTTCGAAATTTTAAACTGAGTTTTTTTTCCACCAAATTAATCGACAGACTATACTATGCCTTTTTTCATGAAAATTTTCGACATTCTATACCATGACATTTTTTTACGAATATTTTCGACAATTTTCGAAAATTTTCATGAAAAAAGTCATGCTATAGTATGACTTTTTTCATGAAAATTTTCGAAATTTTAAACTGAGTTTTTTTACAACCAAATTAATCGACAGACTATACTATGCCTTTTTTCATGAAAATTTTCGACATTCTATACCATGACATTTTTTTACGAAAATTTTCATGAAAAAAGTCATGCTATAGTATGACTTTTTTCATGAAAATTTTCGAAATTTTAAACTGAGTTTTTTTTCCACCAAATTAATCGACACACTACACTATGCCTTTTTTCATGAAAATTTTCGACATTCTATACTATGACATTTTTTTACAAATATTTTCGACAATTTTCGAAAATTTTCATGAAAAAAGTCATGCTATAGTATGACTTTTTCATGAAAATTTTCGAAATTTTAAACTGAGTTTTTTTACAACCAAATTAATCGACAGACTATACTATGCCTTTTTTCATGAACATTTTCGACATTCTATACTATGACATTTTTTTACGAATATTTTCGACAATTTTCGAAAATTTTCAAGAAAAAAGTCATGCTATAGTATGACTTTTTTCATGAAAATTTTCGAAATTTTAAACTGAGTTTTTTTACAACCAAATTAATCGACAGACTATACTATGCCTTTTTTCATGAAAATTTTCGACATTCTATACTATGACATTTTTTTACAAATATTTTCGACAATTTTCGAAAATTTTCATGAAAAAAGTCATGCTATAGTATGACTTTTTTCATGAAAATTTTCGAAATTTTAAACTGAGTTTTTTTACAACCAAATTAATCGACAGACTATACTATGCCTTTTTTCATGAAAATTTTCGACATTCTATACCATGACATTTTTTTACGAATATTTTCGACAATTTTCGAAAATTTTCATGAAAAAAGTCATGCTATAGTATGACTTTTTCATGAAAATTTTCGAAATTTTAAACTGAGTTTTTTTTCCACCAAATTAATCGACAGATTATACTATGCCTTTTTTCATGAAAATTTTCGACATTCTATACTATGACATTTTTTTACGAATATTTTCGACAATTTTCGAACATTTTCATGAAAAAAGTCATGCTATAGTATGACTTTTTTCATGAAAATTTTCGACATTCTATACCACGATACATTTTTACGAATATTTTCATGAAAAAAGTCATATGACTTTTTTTTATAAAATTTTCGACATACTATTCTATGACTTTTTTTTCAGGAAATATTCGACATGCTATACTATGATTTTTTTTTCATAAAATTTGACATGCTATAGTATGACTTTCATAAAATTTTCGACATGCTATAGTATGACTTTTTTTCATAAAATTTTCGACATGCTATAGTGTGACTTTTTTTCATAACATTTTCGACATGCTATAGTATGACTTTTTTTTATAAAATTTTCGAATGACTTTACTATGACTTTTTTTCATAAAATTTTCGACATCCTATAGTATGACTTTTTTTTCATAAAATTTTCAACATACTATACTTTGACTTTTTTTTCATACAATTTTCGACATACTATACTATGACTTTTTTTCACACATTTTTTAACATACTATACAATGATTTTTTTTCCACAACATTTTCGACACTATAGTATGACTTTTTTTTCCATAAAATTTTCGAAAAAAAGTCAGTATATTGCATGACGAAAATTTCACGAAAAAAGTCATAGTATAGGACAAAAAATTTGACGCAAAAAAGTCATAGTATAGGTAAAAAAATTTGACGCAAAAAAAGTCATAGTATAGGTCGAAAAAGTTTACGAATAAAAGTCATAGTATAGCATGTCGAAAAATTGCACGAAAAAAAGTCATAGTATAGGTCAAAAGATTTCACGAAAAAAAGTCATAGTATAGCATTGCTGAAAGATTTCACGGAAAAAAAGTCATAGTATAGGTAAAAAAATTTCACGCAAAAAAAGTCATAGTATAGGTCGAAAAAGTTTACGAATAAAAGTCATAGTATAGCATGTTGAAAAACTTTCACGAAAAAAAGTCAAAGTAAAGGTCAAAACATTTCACGAAAAAAAAGTCGTAGTATAGCATTGTCGAAAAATTTCACGGAAAAAAAGTCATAGTATAGGTCAAAAAATTTCACGCAAAAAAAGTCATAGTATAGGTCGAAAAATTTTACGAATAAGTCACAGTATAGAATGTCGCAAAATTTCACGAAAAAAAGTCATAGTATAGGTCGAAAAATTTTACGAAAAAAAGTCATAGTATAGCATGTCGAAAAATTTCACGAAAAAAGTCATTGTATAGCATGTCGAAAAATTTCACGACAAAAATTCATAGTATAGCATGTCAAAATTTCCCGAAAAAAGTCATAATATAGCATTGTCGAAAAAAAATTCCTGAAAAAAATTCATAGTATAGTATGTCATAAAATTTCACGAAAAAAAGTCATAGTATAGCATGTCAAAATTTCACGAAAAAAGTCATAGAATAGCATTGTCAAAACAAATTTCACGAAAAAAATTCATAGTATAGTATGTCATAAAATTTCACGAAAAAAAGTCATAGTATAGCATGTCAAAATTTCACAAAAAAAAGTCATAGTACAGCATGTCAAAAATGTTCACGAAAAAAAAGTCATAGTATAGCATGTTGAAAAATTTCACGAAAAAAAGTCATAGTATAGGTCAAAAGATTTCACGAAAAAAAAGTCTTAGTATAGCATGTCAAAAAATTTCACGCGAAAAAAAGTCATAGTATAGCACGTCAAAATTTCACGAAAAAAAGTCATAGTATAGCATGTCAAAATTTCACAAAAAAAGTCATAGTACAGCATGTCAAATTTTCACGAAAAAAAAGTCATAGTATAGTATGTCGAAATATTTCACGAAAAAAGTCATAGTATAGCATTGTCGAAAAAAATTTCACGAAAAAAAGTCATAGTATAGCATGTCGAAATATTTCACGAAAAAAGTCATAGTATAGCATTGTCGAAAAAAATTTCACGAAAAAAAGTCATAGTATAGCATGTCGAAATATTTCACGAAAAAAGTCAGTATAGCATTGTCGAAAAAAATGTCACGAAAAAAAGTCATAGTATAGTATGTCATTAAATTTCCCGAAAAAAGTCGTAGTATAGCATGTCGCAAAATTTCTTTAAAAAGTCATACTAAAGCATGTCGAAAAATTACACAAAAAAAAGTCATAGTATAGCATGTCGAAAAATTTCCCGAAAAACTCACAGTATAGAATGTCGCAAAATTTCACGAAAAAAAGTCATAGTATAGCATGTCACAAAAAGTAAATACAGTCAGTGAGACGAGGAAACGTCGATACGAGGTGTAAACGTCGGTCTTACCTTGTTGCATGATCTCCACGATCTGCAGAACCTTCTCCATGTGTTTCCTGGCAGCGATGAGACCCTGAAGCATCAACATCTTGTAGTAGATAAACATGTCTCCGTCAAAACCGCCCATCACCTGAAACACACATTCATTTCATTCAGTCGGACACCATCATCATCATCATCATCATCATCATCATCATCATCAACGTTAGGAAGCAACATTTCAGCAGAAACCAAGAAACCAAACGTTTACTCACATCGACGAACTCTGACGTGAGTTTGAAGGCCGACGTCTCGAAGCCGAGGTTACGAGGAGAGCTGGAGAGGATGAAGCCGAAGTCGATGTGGATGATGTGACCTTCAGAGTCCAGCAGGATGTTCCCGTTATGTCTGCGGACATCAGGACTGTTAGCCTAGCTTAGCACAGAGACTGTTAGCCTAGCTTAACATAAAGACTGTTGGACTAGCTTAGCACAGAGTCTGTTAGCCTAGCCTAGCACAGAGACTGTTAGCCTAGCTTAGCACAGAGTCTGTTAGCCTAGCCTAGCACAGAGACTGTTAGCCTAGCTTAGCACAGAGTCTGTTAGCCTAGCTTAGCACCTCACCTGTCTTTGACCTGCAGCAGGTAACAGATGAGGCTGTGTGTGTGTGTGTGTGTGTGTGTGTGTGTGTGTGTGTGTGTGTGTGTGTGTGTGTGTGTGTGTGTGTGTGTGTGTGTGTGTGTGTCTCACCTGTCTTTGACCTGCAGCAGGTAACAGATGAGGCTGTATCCGGCGCAGCTCTGGACGAAGTTCCTCTGAGCGGTGAGGAAAGCTTCGGTGGTGAAGCTGCCGTGTTCCTGCAGGAAGTAATCGAGCAGCGACAGCTGACTCTGTTTACGCACCTGACGGAGGAAACACAGAACGACATCATCAGCGCTCTGACGTCTAACATGACGTGAAACTTTAATCATCTCCTGACTCTGAGTTTCAGTACAGCAGTAAGTTTTTCATGGACCTTATAAAAATGTCAGTGGTTTTAAATGCTGTATAATTAAAACTACTAAATAAAACTTGTGATGATTATTTTGTAAGCTGCTGTGAAGTCCTAAAATAAATAAATAAATATATAAATACTTAAGTAAATATATACATTTAAAAATAAATATAAATAAAAAATAAATGCAAAAATAAATGCATAAATACATTAGCAAATACATACATTTTTAGAAATAAATATAAAATAAATAAAAGAAAAATGCAAAAATAAATTAATATATAAATACATTTAGAAATTAATAAAAATAAAAACATAAATAAATAAAAGGGAAAATTAAACAGAAGAGTAAATAAATAAGGGAATTAATAAAAAAGATAAATAAATAAAGAAGCAAATTAAAACAGAAATTTATGTCATATTTGATCAATTAATAATTGGCTACATTTATTTTTAATATTATTTTTGCTACATTTAAGTACATATTTCTTTATTTATCGAGTCATTTATTTATTTATTCATTATTTTTTATTTTGGCAGATTCCGTCCTCCATAGAGGAAGACCGTGTGATACGGTTGAAAGCTCCAGGACAGCTACTGAATAATAATTTAGTAATAATTGTTTTGGCAGTTGCTGTTTTCAACGTCATGAATGAACTTTCAATCCAACTAATTTATTCTGATTAATGCAAAGACAGACAGCACAAATACATCAAATTATATCATAAAATATTAAGTTTTGTTTTATAATTTACAGGACAAATATGCCAAAGCATAAAATACTACTACTAATAATAATAATAATCTTTAGATTTGATAAACTCTTCATATGTTTTGACTGTAAAAATGTTAATTAAGCTGTCAGATAAATGTAGTGGAGTAGAAAGCCTCCAGTAAATGTCCTCAGTTACCTGATGCAGAGAGACGGCGTTCAGGACGGGTTCGATCATCCCGCTGTCTGAGGACATCACCAGGATCTTATACGGTTTGATCCACAGAGGAACTCTCTCCTGCTGCCAGATCGACTGAAACACACAGCAGAGGTTCACTGATCAACTTCCTGTCATCAATACATTAATCAATACTTCCTGTCATCAATACATTAACCAATACGTCTCTGATTAAAGAACCACGTTCAAATGAAAGCGTCAGATTGTCCTGACCTCCAGATATGTGAATGTGTGAGGTTTTTCGTCCAAAAATCAATAATGTCTGACAATTCTCCAAAAAAGATCTGAAAAAAGTCAAAGCAATTTCTGAAAATGTCCTAAAAAGTTTGGAAGAAATTTCGAAAAATGTCCCCAAAAAAAGTCTGAAAATTGTCCAAAAGATGTCCGAAAAAAGCCCCCAAAAAGCCAGAAGAAAAGTCTAAAAAATTTTGACAATGTCCAAAAAATATCCGAAAAAAAGTCGGAAAATATCCAAAAAAAAGTAAGAAAAATGTCTAAAAAATGACTGAAAATTGTCCAAAATATGTCCCAAAAAGTCAAAAAAAGGGCAGAAAAAGTCAGAAAAAAGTAAAAAAAAAAAGTCAGAAAAAGGCCTGAATATTCTCCAAAAAAAGTCAGAAAAAAGTTAAAAAAAAAAAGAAATTCTGAAAATGTTCCAGGTGTGTGTCTCAGTAATAATAATAATAATAATAATAATAATAATGTTCCAGGTGTGTGTCTCAGTAATAATAATAATAATAATAATAATAATAATAATAATGTTCCAGGTGTGAGTCTCAGTAATAATAATAATAATAATAATAATAATAATAATAATAATAATAATATTAATGTTCCAGGTGTGTGTCTCAGTAATAATAATAATAATAATAATAATAATGCTCCAGGTGTGTGTCTCAGTAATAATAATAATAATAATAATAATAATAATAATAATGTTCCAGGTGTGTGTCTCAGTAATAATAATAATAATAATAATAATAATAATAATAATGCTCCAGGTGTGTGGGTACCTGCAGCTGTCGGAGCACCTGATAGGCCAGCAGCTCTTGTCTCAGGTCGTCTCCACACTTCACGATGACCGACAGCAGCCTCCAGTTCAGCAGGTGTCCGTACGGCGAGCCTTCTCTGATCCTCCTGGAGGGACGCACATATTACAGATTTATATATAAATCTAAAACCCAGCTGACAGACAGGTGATGGTTCTGGACTCACCTGACTTTCTCCTCCCAGGGTTCTTTGAGGGCGACGGCTGACGGGTCCTCCGGGTCTCTCCTGAAGGAGGTCGGAGTGTGAGCGAGGTTCTCCGACAGACGACGTCTGGAGAACCAAAAACACACAGAACGTTACCGGGATGTTTGTATTTCTAAATGTGGTCTCAGTTTGTCGGGTCTCATACTGTCGGCTGCCAGAGTTCTCACTGATCTCTCCTCGTCTCCCAACGCCTTCATTATTAGTTATTAGTGCTGTCAAAGTTAACGCGTTAATAACGCGATAATAAAGCAAAACCGTTTTAACGCCACTAATTTCATTAACGCATGATCTTTCAGAGGTCGTAGCGGCTCAGTTTTAAAGATAGAGTGAAGATAATGGTATCATATGAAAGTAGAAAACCTGATGAATCCATCGGTACCAACCAGGTCAGACTAGCTGGTCATGAAGGAGGTTAAATAACGCTACGAAGTTACGTACATTTTGGCGACGAAAAACTGTCATGGACATTTTCAAAGGGGTCCCTTGACCTCTGACCTCCAGATATGTGAATGTGTGAGGTTTTTCGTCCAAAAATCAATAATGTCTGACAATTCTCCAAAAAATGTCAGAAAAAAAGTCGGAAAATGTAAAAAAAAAAGTCAGAAAAAAGTAAGAAAAAAGTAAAAAAAATGTCTGAAATTTGTCCAAAAATGGCCCAAAAAAGTCAAAAAAGGGCAGAAAAAGTCAGAAAAAAGTAAAAAAAAAAAAAAAAAAAGTCAGAAAAAGGTCTGAAAATTCTCCAAAAAAAAGTCAGAAAAAGTAAAAAAGAAAAAACTTCTGAAAATGTCCTAAAAAAATTTTAGAAAAATTTTAGAAAAATTTTAGAAAAATGTCAGAAAGAAGTCTGAAAAATGTCTGAAAAAGACTTTTTTTTTTAAAAGTCCGAAAATGTCTGAAAATTGCCCAAAAAATGTCCGAAAAACGTAAAAACAAAATTTCTGAAAATGTCCCAAAAAAGTCAAAAAAGGGCAGAAAAAGTCAGAAAAAAGTAAAAAAAAAAAAAAAAAATCAGAAAAAGGTCTGACAATTCTCCAAAAAAAAGTCAGAAAAGGTAAAAAAGAAAAAACTTCTGAAAATGTCCTAAAAAATTTCCCAAAAAAGTTTAGAAAAATGTCAGAAAGAAAAGTCTGAAAAATGTCTGAAAAAAAGTTTTTTTTTTTTTTTAAAAAGTCCGAAAAATGTCTGAAAATTGCCCAAAAAATGTCCGAAAGAAGTAAAAACAAAATTTCTGAAAATGTCGAAAAAAAGTTCTGAAAAAAATTCGAAAAAAATAAGTTTTTACAAAGTCTGGAAATTAAATATTTTAATCGATTGACAGCCCTAACATTTATATTTATATAAAATATGGTGCTACTCGACCGCCCTGTTAGTTTTTAAGTGCAGTGAAACTGTTGTTTTTGAAAGCCTAAACAACAAAATATAAAGACTGAAGCAGAAGATGTCATTAGATAAAACATGTAGTGGATATAAAAGGATCTGTAATCGTGTACCTGATGTCTCCGGCGGCGATGAAAACCGGCTCTTTGCTCTCCAGACTTGTGATGCTGTCGACTGAAAACTGACTGATGTTGTCGGAGCTGCTGGTTTGAGCCTCCACCTGCAACACACAGATTAACATATTAATATTTCACACTATATAATGTTAACATATCATTGTATTATATCTCTATATATTCTCATCTTTCTCCATCCTCTCCGTCTCACCTCCACCTGCAGCTGTCCGATGTCGTCGGTCGCCCAAGCCTCGTCGTCGTTGTCGTAGTTTGGGACGGTGGAGAAACTTCCCGCTCTGTGCTCCGACGTCATCCCGCTGATCCCGTTAGCGTTAGCCGCGGTGACGCCGCCGCCGCCACAGTCCAGGCTCTCCGCGGAGCGAGCCGTGCGGATCCTCGTCTCCGGGATCCGAACGGGAACCGGAGACGTCTCGAAGCTCTCGCACTCCAGAACCTCCACGTAGATGATGTACGGAGCCTGAGGAGGAATAAATCAAAGTCAGAATAACAACTAGTACTGCGTCCAGTCTTTGAGCTAAGCTAGGCTAGCAGTTTCCTTCTGCTTCCATTCTTTGTGCTAAGCTAGGCTAACAGTTTCCCTCTGCTTCCAGTCTTTGTGCTAAGCTAGGCTAACAGTTTCCCCCTGCTTCCAGTCTTGGTGCTAAGCTAGGCTAACAGTTTCCCCCTGCTTCCAGTCTTTGTGCTAAGCTAGGCTAACAGTTTCCCCCTGCTTCCAGTCTTTGTGCTAAGCTAGGCTAACAGTTTCCCCCTGCTTCCAGTCTTTGTGCTAAGCTAGGCTAGCAGTTTCCCTCTGCTTCCATTCTTTGAGCTAAGCTAAGCTAGCAGTTTCCCTATGCTTCCATTCTTTGAGCTAAGCTAGGCTAGCAGTTTCCCTCTGCTTCCATTCTTTGAGCTAAGCTAGGCTAGCAGTTTCCCTCTGCTTCCATTCTTTGAGCTAAGCTAGGCTAGCAGTTTCCCTCTGCTTCCATTCTTTGAGCTAAGCTAAGCTAGCAGTTTCCCTCTGCTTCCATTCTTTGAGCTAAGCTAGGCTAGCAGTTTCCACCTGCTTCCAGTCTTTGTGCTAAGCTAGGCTAACCACGTCCTGGACCTGTCTATGTACAGGACACAGAGATCTGAAACATCTGAGACTACCTGGATGTCATTAAACGCCTCACGTTACCTGTGCCAGGTGTGGTTACCTGTGCCAGGTGTGGTTACCTGTGCCAGGTGTGGTTACCTGTGCCAGGTGTGTTGGCCGTTACCTTGTCTTTGGAGTTGAGCACCACAGCCTGAGTGTGGGGGATCCTGCAGACGTGGTGCTGGTGCTCGGCGGTGGGCAGCCACACTCGGGCCGGCAGCTTGTGGTTGAGCAGCGACAGCTCTGAGATCAGCCGCTGGGTCTTCTGCTCTTTGGTGGGCAGCGTCGCCAAACGCTTCCCGATGCAGAGCAGAGACTTCACCAGCTCTCTCTGAGGACGCAGACGATCCGGCTGAAACACAGAGAGACATTCACAGCTCATCAGTTCAGCTAGGCTAACACTTTCCACCTGCTTCCAGTCTTTGTGCTAAGCTAGGCTAACACTTTCCACCTGCTTTCAGTCTTTGTGCTAAGCTAGGCTAACACTTTCCACCTGCTTCCAGTCTTTGTGCTAAGCTAGGCTAACACTTTCCAAATGCTTCCAGTCTTTGTGCTAAGCTAGGCTAACAGTTTCCACCTGCTTCCAGTCTTTGTGCTAAGCTAGGCTAACAGTTTCCCCCTGCTTCCAGTCTTTGTGCTAACCTAGGCTAACAGTTTCCCCCTGCTTCCATTCTTTGTGCTAAGCTAGGCTAACAGTTTCCAACTGCTTCCAGTCTTTGTGCTAAGCTAGGCTAACAGTTTCCCCCTGCTTCCAGTCTTTGTGCTAAGCTAGGCTAACAGTTTCCCCCTGCTTCCAGTCTGTGTGCTAAGCTAGGCTAACAGTTTCCCCCTGCTTCCAGTCTTGGTGTTAAGCTAGGCTAACAGTTTCCCCCTGCTTCCAGTCTTTGTGCTAAGCTAGGCTAACAGTTTCCCCCTGCTTCCAGTCTTTGTGCTAAGCTAGGCTAACAGTTTCCCCCTGCTTCCATTCTTTGTGCTAAGCTAGGCTAACAGTTTCCAACTGCTTCCAGTCTTTGTGCTAAGTTAGACTAACAGTTTCCCCCTGCTTCCAGTCTTTTTGCTAAGCTAGGCTAACAGTTTCCCCCTGCTTCCAGTCTTGGTGCTAAGCTAGGCTAACAGTTTCCCCCTGCTTCCAGTCTTTGTGCTAAGCTAGGCTAACAGTTTCCCCCTGCTTCCAGTCTTTGTGCTAAGCTAGGCTAACAGTTTCCACCTGCTTCCAGTCTTTGTGCTAAGCTAGGCTAACAGTTTCCCCCTGCTTCCAGTCTTTGTGCTAAGCTAGGCTAACAGTTTCCACATGCTTCCAGTCTTTGTGCTAAGCTAGGCTAACAGTTTCCACCTGCTTCCAGTCTTTGTGCTAAGCTAAGCTAACAGTTTCCACCTGCTTCCAGCATCACATGGTTTAAATCCTCCTCCTGGTCCCTCCCCGCCCACATGGAAACGTTTCAGAGACGTTTTGGGAGGAAATGGAAGAGAGGACAGATGTTTTTTATGACCCAGATTCTGCAGAACCCTCCAGATGTTACAGTTTAGATCCAGCTGAGTCAGAACATCAGCGTTTAATAATCAGATTCACTGTTAGTATTCTAACAAACATGAAACAGACTGACGGGTGAAAGAAAGGAAATTAATCTGCAGTAATATTTATATATTAGAATAATTGTGTTACATGATATTAAACTGAATATATTGGAGCTTCAGACAGAAAAACATGTTTAAAAGACGTCGCATTGATCTGAAATTATAACAGTTTCACTGTTTTCTGACATTTAAAAAGACAAAACAATTTATCCTTCTTCCTCCCTCCCTTCCTTCCTTCCTTCCTTCCTCCCTTCCCTCCTCCTCCCTCCCTCCCTTCCTTCCTCTCTTCCCTCCTCCCTCCTTGTCCTCCTCCTCCTTTAAACTGTCGACTGGTTGGAGGCTACCTGCTGTTAGCTTCATGCTAACATCACTGAATATCAATATCAATAGTTTACTGATCAAACATCACAACTAAAGTTAAATGTCTTTTATCAGGTAAAAGTTTTAAAGTCTCTTTGTTCTCTTCAAACATTTTGTGTAAAAGCTGCTGAGATAAACTATTCTTACCTTTTCTGAGCTGCATATTCACCGTTATCAGTCATGAACCTCCTCTTGTTTTTCTCTGGATAATAACTCAAACTAACATTACAGCTTTTCTTTTCATGGTTACAGAGATTTGGTTTATCAGGAGGTCAGAAGTTTAACAGCATAAAATAAGTTTTATTATCGTCTCCGTCTTCAGTCGCTCTGCTGCGTTATACTTTTTCCAGAAGAGGATCTCTGACTTCTACTAAAATAGAAATAAGTGGAAAATATGACGAACAGGAGAAGAATAAAAACAGAAGAGAGGATTACAGTTTTCTCTCTCCTTCATCCCTCCTTCATCCTTCCATCTCTCTCTTTTCTTTAATTGTCTGTCTCTTTAATTTGGTTTTCTGTGTTTTTCGCAGGAGGAACCAAACGTGGCTCTCAGCCAATCACATCGCACTCTGCCTCTGGCTGCCGGCCAATGGAGAGCCTCGGCTGCATGTGACCGGACCGCCGGCCAAGAATGTGAAAACACACACTCAGAAAAACACACACTCAGAAAAACACACACTCAGAAACACACACTCAGAAAAACACAGAACTCAGAAAGTAGGTTAAGGTTTCTCTTTTTCACAAAACAAATAATCTCCAAAACTGGGAACCAGTTTACACTCCGCCTCTCTCCTCAAACTACAACAACAACCGCCAGTTCTGTTTGGTTCTGTTCAGCCCCGACAGATCAGACTATAGACCCAACATAAAGATGTTTTAGGGCCCGTTCACACCTGCCTCGTTAGGTCCGAACCAAAATTACAGACGTGAACCAAACATCCGAACCTTAGTCCGACGAAAAGGGGAGATCTCGGTCCGGATCAAACTGAAGCATGGTTCGGTTCGGTTCGGTTCTAGTGTGGAAACATTCCTTTTGGATGGTTCTGAATTTCCGACCAATTACAGGAAGTTCTGGCAGGACATAGGTGACGACGACAACGCCAACAACGCCAACAACGCCAACAACGCCAACTGTCACATGTTTGTGTACCAAAACAAACATGGACGCCAAACAGCAGCTTGTTTATGCAAAAACGTTTGTGCTGAAAAGGTAAAAAAAGGAGGTGAAACTTTGACCACGGTGCTAACCGGTTGATGTTCAGCTGGTATAATGTTCACCATGTCACTAACATTTTAATTAATTAATGAGCAGTAAACAGCTGAGGCGCTGGATGAAAAGTCAGAGCATCACCACGGTTACAACAATTCATCCTGAGGGGATAATAGCACTTAAACAGGTGTTTTCTGTGTTTAAACAGGTGATGAATGCAGACAGATCCGGAGTCTCATCTTGTGGAACTAACAGACGTCAAAACAGGTTCAGATTCTGACAGAATGACGTAATAAAGAAAATAAACACAACGTGACCGAAAGAAAACAGAGAGGCAAAGCAAAGGTACGATGAGATAAGATCAGAAAGAAAAGGAGGCTTCAGAGAAAAACATCCTCCAATAATGTGGCCACCAAGAGTATTTAAATACACTTTACACTGTATACATACATATATGCAAGGGATAATGTACAGCTAGCGGGTCATTGTTGTGAAAGAATCCCCTTCAGGGCGATGCTGCATCGCCCTGAAGGGGATTCTTTCACTACATGACCCGCTAGCTGTACATTATCCCGCTTATTACAAGGCTACTTACTTAAGAAATCAATATTTTGACGCAAAAACGGTCCTCCAGAGTCCGACATCAGAGCTGCGCCCATAGCAACGGTCTGTTCTACATAGCAACGGTCTGTTATACAGAAATAACAGACCGCAGAACGCCGTGATTGACCAATCAGAACCGAGTATTCAACACAGCCGTGTAATAAATATATATATACTAGGGCTGTCAATCGATTAAAATATTTAATTGCGATTAATCACATGATTGTCGATGATTAATGGTTGATTAATTGTTATAATCCCCAACTCTTCCCTTCGTGGCGTCGTCACAACAATGAGACAAATAAGAAAATAAAAGTCTGGTCCTCACCTCCTCATGCACAGCTTCCACTTTGGGGTTACTTCCTGTCCGCCGGAGGCCGGAGCCCGGGCCGCTGCTCGCCGTGGTGGCGTCCGACTTGGATCTCTGGTGCGTCCTCCTGGACGGGGAAACAAACAGCTCGGCCTCCCCCGGTAACGGGCTGTCCGGGGCCGGCGTGGAGAAGGACGGGGCCGACTCCACGTTGCTGCTGTTGTGCCGCCGGTGGCAGCGGCGGTGGGACGGCGAGGACGCCGGGCTCTCTGACGCCGCTCTGTGAGCGTCCGACGGAGGAGCGGAAGGTTTGAGTTCGTCGGACAGGATGAGTTTTCGGAGTTTGGTTCCTCTGGAGTGACGCTGGGTGGAGATGTGCATGTCGGAGGAGTACGCGCCTAACAGCCACGCCGTCAGCAGAGAGAAGGTTATACCTCCTCTACAGCGGTGGATCTGAGACACACGGACACTTTACATTAAAGCTCAACACACAACATGTCACATACCTTCTCAAATATAGATATGGACAACATATAACATCTCCGGGCCGAGCTAACCCCCCCCACCAGAGGGTTTGTTATACAACCGAACCAGAACCATCTGAGAAGCTGTTTGGAGAAGAGCTTGGCAGGTGATTGGATGAACCATCTGTCAATCAAACTCTTGCCGAAGCCAGTCAGGAGAAGAGCGAAAACATCTTTTTTTCCATCTAGAACAGACTTCAGTGACGTTCTTTGCTCTTCTTTCAATGAAGAAATCCTGCAGCAGCTGTAGCAGCTACGCTAACCTCCTGTAGATGTTAGCGTAGCTACTGCAGCTGCTGCAGCAGCTACGCTAACCTCCTGTAGAGGTTAGCGTAGGTACTGCAGCTACGCTAACCTCCTGTAACCTCCTGTAGAGGTTAGCGTAGGTACTGCAGCTGCTGCAGCAGCTACGCTAACCTCCTGTAGAGGTTAGCGTAGCTACTGCAGCTGCTGCAGCTGCTACGCTAACCTCCTGTAGAGGTTAGCGTAGGTACTGCAGCTACGCTAACCTCCTGTAACCTCCTGTAGAGGTTAGCGTAGCTGCAGCTGCTGCAGCAGCTACGCTAACCTCCTGTAGAGGTTAGCGTAGCTACTGCAGCTACGCTAACCTCCTGTAACCTCCTGTAGAGGTTAGCGTAGCTGCTGCAGCAGCTACGCTAACCTCTACAGGAGGTTAGCGTAGCTACTGCAGCTAATGCAGCTAATGCAGTAGCTACGCTAACCTCCTGTAGAGGTTAGCGTAGCTACTGCAGCTAATGCAGCTAATGCAGTAGCTACGCTAACCTCTACAGGAGGTTAGCATAGCTGCTGCAGCAGCTACGCTAACCTCTACAGGAGGTTACAGGAGGTTAGCGTAGCTGATGCAGTAGCTACGCTAACATCTACAGGTGACGACAGGAAGTAGTCACGTGTTCGTGTACCAAAACAAACGTGGACAGTTTTAATTGTAATACGGGTCACCTCGCCGAGCACCACATTTACCCGCTACCTCATAACCAACGAACCAACGTGGTGGCGGCTTTTTGTTTCCTGTGAGGGTCAGACCACCAATGATCAGTCAGCTGTGCGTTACCCAGAAGCCCTCACACTCACCAGGTACGGTCTGATGGCGTCCCCCACCTCCGTGTCCATGTGCACGTACATGTTGAGCAGCTGCGGCAGGTAGAAGTCCACCTCGCTGTCGGGGAAGCTGAAGAGGCGGTTCCCGATGTACGCCTGCACCCCCGGCTCCTTGGACTTGTACAGGTAGGAGATCGCCATGGAAACGTCAAACAGCTTGGACTCGAACAGGCGCAGCAGCCACGACTGTTTAGATGATGACGACGATGAGGCCGACAGCAGCGAAGACGGCTCCGGCCGGGCTGAAGGAGGCGGATCGTTACGCTGGGAGGTACCGCCTTGTTTTTCTTCATCCTTCCCAGAACTCCCCTCCTCCTCTTCCTCGTCTTCTTCTTTGATGGAGCTGGTGTCGGGGCTGATCCACGCCGGACCGGAGGACTCTGTTACATCTGGGTAGTGTTGCTGTTGTTGCTGTTGTTGCTGTTGCTGTTGCTGCTTGTTGTCAACTTGTTGCTGTTCAGGCATTTCCCTGTTCTGCAGCTTGACCTTGAGCAGGACTTCCTGGCAAGCCTTCAGAGCGACTTCTGGGTCGATCACTGGAAACAGAAAACAAGGAGAGGTCAGAAACGTCCTGCTAGCGTCCCGTAGAAGCTGCAGTGTTCACTACACCCCATAATACTAACAAACAACAAACTGGTGACTTAGCTATTCATAAAGTCTTTGCAGACCAAGTTCATAATAATATAGCGTAAACGACGACACGTAAAACAACGTTGCGTAAAACAACGTCACTCAAAACAACGTCACTCAAAACAACGTCACTCAAAACAACGTCACTCGAAACAACGTCACGCGAAACAACGTCACTCAAAACAACGTCACTCAAAACAACGTCACGTAAATCAACGTCACGTAAAACAACGTCACGCAAAAACGTCACGTAAATCAACGTCACGCAAAACAACGTCACGCAAAACAACGTCACGCAAAAACGTCACGTAAATCAACGTCACGCAAAACAACCTCACGCAAAACAACGTCACGCAAAATAACGTCACGCAAAATAACGTCACGCAAAACAACGTCACGCAAAACAACGTCACGTAAAACAACGTCACTCAAAACAACGTCACTCAAAACAACGTCACGCAAAACAACGTCACGCAAAACAACGTCACTCAAAACAACGTCACGTAAAACAACTTCACGTAAAACAACTTCACTCAAAACAACGTCACGCAAAACAACGTCACTCAAAACAACGTCACGCAAAACAACGTCACTCAAAACAACGTCACTCAAAACAACGTCACGCAAAACAACGTCACTCAAAACAACGTCACGCAAAACAACGTCACGCAAAACAACGTCACGTAAAACAACGTTGTGCGAAACAACGTCACGTAAAACAACGTCCTAACAGCGGCGTCCCGGGTTCTAATCCGACCTGCGGCCATATCCGCATGTCGGATGAAAACGCCCAAAAAATAATCTTTAAGAAAAAAGAAAAAGAAAAAAAAGTCACGTAAAACAACGTCACGTAATAAAGTAAATGAATGAATGTGAAACCTTCTCACGGACCCCCTGGCAGAGTGCCACGGACCCCTGGGGGTCCCCGGACCTCACTTTGAGAATCACTGTAACCCACGGTTACCTTGGTCGAGGCCCAGGTCCATCTCCATGGCGTCCTCAGAGATGACGTCCAGCAGCGGGCTCGGGCCTCGCGGGTCGCCGCCGCACGACGTGCCGCTGCTGCCGATTCCCTCGCTGCTGCCGAGGCTGCCGGTGCTGCCGATGCTGCCGCTGGGACTGGAGCTGCGGGGGCTGGCGCTGGGGGAGGACGGCTGCTCGCTGTGGGGGGGCGGGGGCAGCTGCAGCTGGGGGCGGGGGTGATGATGGTGATGATGATGATGATGATGATGGTGGTGGACGGGGCAGTCGGAGGAGCTCTCAGAACAAGAGGAAGATGATGAAGAGGAGGAGGAAGAGGAGGCACTGGAGGGGGAGGAGGGGCAGGAGAAGGTGGTGGGGGAGGAGGAGGCGGGTGGGGGGGGCGGGGCTGCGTGGGAGGGGCTGAGGTGGAGCGGCAGCAGAGCCGGGGACAAGGACACCTCGGCGTCGGCCATTTTGGAAGAGCAGGCCTACAGAAAGAGACAGAACATTTTGCATCTGTTAAGTGCTCAGCTATGTGCTAAGCTAGCAGTTTCCCTTTGCTTCCAGTCTTTGTGCTAGGCTAGGCTAGCAGTTTCCCTCTGCTTCCAGTCTTCGTGCTAAGCTAGGCTATCAGTTTCCCTCTGCTTCCTGTCTTTGTGCTAAGCTAAGCTATCAGTTTCCCTCTGCTTCCTGTCTTTGTGCTAAGCTAAGCTATCAGTTTCCCTCTGCTTCCTGTCTTTGTGCTAAGCTAAGCTATCAGTTTCCCTCTGCTTCCAGTCTTTGTGCTAAGCTAAGCTAAGCAGACAGACAGAACATTTAGCATCTGTTATGTGATGAAGGTCGTTCTTCAGTGTTTCATTCCTGATGTTTGAAAACACAAATGTGTGTTGTTGTCTGTGCGTCTGCATCATCTGAGCGTGTTAGAATGATCATGTGACTTTGCCTCCCACACACACACACACACACACACACACACACACACACACACAGCAGTGTGTTATGTAATGTCCTCCTGCTGCGCACCAACCTGTCATCATCACAGTGTTTATAAATTGAGGAGCGCTTGTTTTGTTGTAACGTCCCTTCTGATGCAAAACACGTCCGAATCACTGCGTCCAGATCCTGAGATCAACACCAATAATCCTGCAGCTCTGCTGTAGCTTTACTATTAATCTGTAATATGAGGTGTGAATGAGGCTCATTCTGAGAGGAGGGAAACCTCCTGTTGGGTTTGTGACATCAGTGTGAGGAGGAGGAGGAGGAGGAGGAGGAGGAGGAGGAGGAAGAGGAGGAGGAGGAGGACGAAGAGGAGGAGGAGGAGGACGAAGAGGAGGAGGAGGACGAAGAGGAGGAGGAGGAGGACGAAGAGGAGGAGGAGGAGGAGGAGGAAGAGGAGGACGAAGAGGAGGATGAGGACGAGGAGGAGGACGAGGAGGAGGAGAAGGAGGAGGAGGAGGAGGAGAAGGAGGACGAAGAGGAGGAGGAGGACGAGGAGGAGGACGAAGAGGAGGAGGAGGACGAGGAGGACGAGGAGGAGTCTGTGCTTCTGTTTCTCTTTTTATTTTCCATCAGGATCAGCCTCTCCTCCTCACAGACTCTGGTTTCTGATCACGTTTCTGTCTGACCTCCTGACACTGAACTCTTGTTTCCACGACGATGCTTTTAAAAAGTGATGCTGCGTTTCCGTGACGATGCCTCCTCACTCATCTCTCTTATTCCAAACAAAACAAACACTTGTTGTTTTGTTCCTGTTGCATAAAAAAACTGAACCTCACAGGAATAAAACACTTTCCCCCTACTTCCTGTCTTTGTGCTAAGCTAGGCTAGCAGTTCCCCCTACTTCCTGTCTTTGTGCTAAGCTAGGCTAGCAGTTCCCCCTGCTTCCAGTCTTTGTGCTATGCTATGCTAAACAGGACAGGAAGGTGATGAAATATTATAATCTGAAAAGTAACTAAAGCTGTCAGATAAATGTAGTGGAGTAAAAAGTACCATATTTCTCTGAAATGTAGTAGAGTAGAAGTATAAAGTAGCATTGAAAGAAAATACAGTAAATAAAGTAAAGTACAAGTACCTTGAATGTGTACCCAAATACAGTACTTGAGTAAATGTACTTATATGAATTATGAGAAAAACTTCAGATCATGAATGTGTTTCCTCCTGATGACATCATCATCAGCTTCATGTGATCTGATCACACACAGCTGAGCATGATGTCATCACGCTGCAGTGTGTGTGTGTGTGTGTGTGTGTGTGTGTGTGTGTGTGTGTGTGTGTGTGTGTGTGTGTGTGTGTGTGTGTGTGTGATGTTTTCCAGATGTGAGGCGTGGGCGGAGGACGACTTCACTCTCCTCCTCGACACACTTTAGTATTTCCATTTTATACTACTTTATACTTCTACTGTACTACATCTCAGAGGGTAATATTGTACTTTTTACTGCACTACATTTATTTAATAACTTAAGTTACTTTAAAGGTTCAGATTATTAAAACTATTAAATATAATCAACTAATAAATTCTTTACATAAGTAACATTTTGAATGCAGGATTTTGAGTATTTGTACACTGTTGTATTGATTTCTGAGTACTTCCTCCACCTCTGATCAGCTGTTTGACCTTTGACCTGCTGATCACTGATGATCAATAGAAACAAACAGCTGATTAAGTGTTTGACCTTTGACCTGCTGATGGGTAACGTAGGCACCAGGTTAGGATGATTATCACTGTCATTATTATTATCATTATTCATATTATTTTGTTATTATTATTATCATTATTATTTTGTTATTATTTCCATTATTATTATTATTATTAAATACACATTAAACACTGATGCATAGTATTTGACCTCTGTGACCTCTCCGCTATAAATAAAGGTTGAATCAATGAATAAGTTACTAAAACAAACAGCAGAGACACTTTCAGGAAAGAGTTCAAATAGTATTTAACGAACAGTTAATGAATCTTCTGCCGTTCTGATATTTTGTTTATTTGTTTGTATGTGGAGAAAAACTTTTATATAAGTTAATGTGAGTACAGTGATTATTGTATGAGATGTTTTAATGTATATAATATATATAATTGTGATTTCGCTGTCGGATGCCAGGAAGATGACGTCAGCTAACGGGGATCATAAAAAACTAATAAACTAACTAATAAATAATTACATGTAAGAAGAGTAAATAAATATGAGGTCATGTGTTTTATTTTGGGTTTATATTCTGAAGTGTGCATTTTAAACTCTGTATACATTTAATTTTTTGACTATTTTAAAAGTAAAACAATAAATAAATAAGTAAATAACTATTTAATTATTTCTCTCAGAGCGTTTGAAGGAGATTTTAATTTCAATCTCGTTGTGGCAAAGTTTTACATTCATAAATGCAAATTTGTGAGAGTTAAACCTCAACTTAATGTTTTCAAGAAAGAAATGGAAGTTTATATTAAGACTTTATCTTCTGAAAAATAGTTTGTGCTCCCATTTTTTTTTTTTTTTTTTTTAACTTAAGTTACTGTTATTCATTTATTTATTTAATTATTTAATTATTTAT